>KZ878086.1:0-12897 GCA_003456935.1 Machilis hrabei
TGTAATTTTGAAGTTGCAGTTTTTAATCCTGACGTGAAAATTTTAAACTTTTTTATTATTGAATTTAGAGACGGGGCGTTATTTCCATTGGATTCAGAAGAATAAAAAACCTATCAATACTAAATTTGGTTACTCTAAGTCAATTGGTGGTAAAGATATTGAATTTCTTAATTAAATTAATTCTTTGATGATGTCATCTTTCGAAGCAGCTGAAAGATGGAGGTTAGGTGACAATCTGTGAACAAGGACTTCCCCGATAGGAAAAATTTCCCATTTCAAGCGCGTGACTGGTATTACGCAATATAGAAACTTCTCNAATNTCACATGACAGAAGTTAGGNGCCTTTTTCTTAAAATTGATTAAAGTGGAACAAGTTGGAAGGTACTTTTGGGGACCTAAGTAGGAGAGTAGTGTTGGAAAGAGGGGATGTGCATAGGTGAGAATAGTCAGTCTGGTTTGGAGCATAACTCAAACAACAACCACGTTTTTTTTTTTCATCTTGAAGTAAAATTGGATAAATTATCCAGTTTCCGACATAATTTAAACAACTGCTCATGTTTAAAGTTTTATTTAAATTTATAAAATTTTTATACAAACATAGTTTGCTACTCACTGGATCCAGTCCTTGTCAGTACATATATATATATATACACTCAAGTTCTGGTTTATGTTGTTGTTATTTTGTGTTGACAGTGCAACTCTGAACATTTAAATCATTATTTTGACTTTATAGTCAAAATAAAAATAAATTTGTCTAAACTTAATTCTTCTGAGTTGCCTAGTCTCATTCACCTTTACCATTTTGAATCAAACTGCTTTTACTGTGTGTATATCTACAGCTGGTGTAATCTATATGGTTGACAGAACCACCCCTGAACTAAACTCTATTTACTTATACGAATCTTTTGGATATTCTACCAGACATTTAATCTTGGTAAGTTTAAATTTTATGTGTAATGTTTGTACTTTATTAGTTAATCACGATAACTACTGGTACCTTAAGCTTCAATGTATTAGTCTCTAAATGTGTAATACTTTTCTCGACTCTCCGAGGAGCTGCTGGCAAAGTATTACAAGGGAGACTTACAAAGCAAAGTAAGCAAAAGTTATGGTTCGGAGAGCAACTATTTCTGAAAAAGCACTAGTGGCTAGTTATAAAGTTGTCAAAATAGTAGCCAAAAAAATGCAGCCTCACACCATCGCTGAGGATGTATTTTTGCCTGCCTGCAAGGAATTAGTGAAATCGATGTTAGGTGACGGCGCCGAAAAAGAAATATCCTTGGTTCCATTGCCAAATGATACTATTTCCCGGCGGATTGATGACATGTCTTCAGACATCCAGAGCCATGTACGTGAAAAGCTAAGTGACGGTCAAGTATTTTACTGCAACTCGATGAGTCAACTGATATAAGTAACAAATGTCAATTACTGAGTTACATCAGATTTGTTGATCAGGATTCGATTTTTGATNAATTCTTTTCATGTATTGAATTGCCTTCAGCGTCAACTGGAATGGATGTCTATAATTCAATATCCAGCAGTTTGGAAGTAAATGGGCTGTCCTGGAAAAATTGTCTTTCTGTTTGCACCTGCAATGACTGGAAGATTCAAAGGGTTTGTTTCAAGACTGAAACAAGATTTCCCAAATATAGGTTCAATACACTGTTTCATACATTGTGAGGCTCTGATAATGAAGACTATTCCAACAGAACTTAAAAGCGTTTTAGACACAGTCGTTAAGATGGTCAATTTTGTTAAGTCAAGGGCTCTTAAGACAAGACTCTTAAGACAAATGTGGGATCTCGNCTTGACACTTTGGTTCTTCATACTGATATCCACTGGTTGTCAAAGGGTAAAGTCCTTGCTAGATTTTTTGAGCTGAAAAATGAGCTATTAAATATGTTTAGCATCAAAACCCCAGAATTTGCTGCTGAGTTAAACGACNAGGAGTGGTGTGCAAAGGTAGCCTACTTGGCTGATATTTTCAGCCANTTAAATTACCTAAACGAGAGTATGCAAGGAAAACAAGAAAATGTGCTGACTTCAAGCAATAAACTTACCGGGTTTTTAAGAAAGCTTAGAATATGGAAGTTACAAGTGGAAAAGAAAAATCATCAGATGTTTCCTCTGACTTTCGAGGTAGATCCACGTGGGGATGTGACATCAGAATTCATTTTAAATCACCTCCTAGCTCTTGAGGATAATATGGCAAAATATTTTCCCTCCATTACTGTCGCCAAGTATGACTGGGTGCNCAATCCTTTTGCTGTGTCCCCAGAATCCATCACCGACCTCCCTCTGCAGAAAGAAGAACAACTCGCAGAACTTCAATCAGATCGAACACTTCAACTTAAATATGGCGANGTNCCACTTCTTAAGTTTTGGATGTTGGCGAAGAAAGAGTATGCAGAAATTGCAGTGGAAGCAGTTAATACTCTGTTACACTTTTNAACCACCTACTTATGCGAGCTGGGCTTTTCAGCACTAACGAACATAAAAATCAAGAAACGTGAAAGACTTCTCNCAGTTGAACAGGAAATGCATGTGTGTTTGACATCAATTCCACCATGCATTGAACTTTTGGGTAAGAAACTACAAGCACAAGTTTCTCATTAATAACTCAAATCTCCTCTGTAAAATAAATATTTTTAAGTTCTTGAATATTTTTGTCTTGTTCCTTTTTCAAAATTAATGTGTGTTTGTCATCAATTTTATAAATATATTTGAACTCTTTAATATTGTTCTCTTGTTCGTTTTTCAAAATTAGTATTGGGTAATTTTTTTTTATCAGCAATATCACAAAATCTCGAAATTTTTGCGTCACGCCCATTGAGAACCATTGGTTTAGACAGATATACTACAGGTGCCTTACTTCACCCATAACTTTGAAAGTGTAAGCTTGTGGGATAATTTTCATTTTTGTGTACAAGTTTTGATGATTCAATAANTATAACATTGAAGTTTTATAATATTTTATGCATTGTATTTTAAAAAAGGTGATATTTAATGAAAATAATTTTGTAGTAACAGTAAAGAAGTGTGAAAATACAAAAGGTTTATGCAAATATCAAGTAGAACAATAATTATAAAAAGTATATAAAAATTCCAATTATTTTATTAAGGATAAATGTAAATTGGAGAAATATATGTTGAGATTCACGTTAACTTCTAAATAATAACAAAAATGTTAAAGAATGATTTTGAACAAAAATAGGAAAATGCAATGTTAGGTGCATAATATGTTTCAACAAAATAAAGTTTTCACCCTAATTTGTAGTGGATTAAAAATGCAAATAAGAAGTGACACTAACCAAGAGCACACCTATTGATGAACTTCCTTGTCTGTCATGGAAGTGTCATCTTGAAAGATGTTTCTTCAGTGTGTGAACAAATAGTATTCTGATTGTATTAAGTCAGGGTTGCCAGGGGAAGTTTTAGAGTTGTTTTTTTATCTTGCTCTTTTTCCTCTATATGCCAAAACCAGTGCACAGTGATTGTTACTTGGTGAATTACAGTGGCATTCCATTTCATGTTCTTGAGAAGACAAATCTCGCTGTTGATTATGTATTTTGCTAATTTCCAAGANGACCCATGTTTCAGGAGTAGCAGTGTTGTTAAATGTGTCTATTGTTTTTAAGTAAGATCAGTAGCGGTTTTAGTAAATTGAAAACAATAAAAAATGACTACAAATTGTGATGTAAATTGAATGTTCAACGCATCATTTAGTGCTGTGACCAATACTTTTTGAGATCGCGCTGTTAGAAGGTTTAGTGTATGTATGAATGTATTCATAGACATTTAAATGGNCCATATGTTATGAGCATTCATAGTGTGTTGGAAGCTATTTTCTGACCACATTTTGAAAGTTATGGATTTTTAAATGGTCAAAAGTAATGTTTTAAGGGTATCTAATGAAAAGGTTGTTTTTGTGTACAGAGAAGCCTTGGCCANTATTTTCTTTTTATCCTTCTTTTAGACATTGTAGCACTGGCTGCCAGTATCCAGGATTTAACTGCAGTGTCAAGATCTGCTCGCACTGCCATGTGGTGTGCTTTGATGTGTACGATTCACTTTGGGTTGGATCCAAATCTTGCTTCTTCGACTTCTCTGGTAGCCATTGCCGGAACAACCAGCATAAGCCAAATAGATGCTTCTGCTGAGAAGTCCAATGGCAGCACTTCTGGGAAGCACTTGCTCGACGGGGACGGTACGTTAACGGATTCGAGTGATAAACGGAAATAAATACTCCTTTTACGTGTGGTTATAGAATGTTCTTGAAAAGCTGTTTATTGTAACAAGAACACAAGGTGTACACACATTTCAGTATTGTTCCCGTTTTACGTTGTCGTTTTTACATGCTTTAAGCTGCTTTGTTGTACACCTTTTTAAAAGATATTGCCTAATCTACTTTCAATATGTACAAGTCTGAAATCTTCAACTCTTTGTATTTGTTTTAAAAATTGGCCTTAATTTAAGTATCACTTGTGTGACTTTTAATTGTATGTAAATTTTTTTTTTTGCTTTTGTAAATTATTGAAAAGTTTTATCTAATGTGAAACGACCACGTGACATAGAGTGTCCCTTGATATGTGTATCCTGTATGCTAAGAAGTGTTTGTTTTATATTGAGTATTCATCTGGCTTTTTAAAATGAAGGTAACACTTTTATTGAAGTATTTACTATTCTCTAATTATCTTCCACGTGCTTGTAATTTATATACCTTCATTGTTGCCTGCCATGGTGTAACAACAACTTTGCAAGTTTTTAATATTGTTGTGGTAGTATAAAAGCAATAAGTGTTGAATACAGTGCTGGCTGCTGTATCCAGTGTTTGTCTGTTCATGCAATTTTTTTAGAATGCATTAGAATTGCAAGATTTTTCCAGAGTAACTTTGTTGTTTAGCTAACAATATTGACGTTCCTTGTGTTACTGGGTAAGGATAATGTGCATCAACCAAAACTTACACAAGCTTTGCCTTCATTCATACATACTAAAATTGAAGTGGGCCAATCGAAGGCATTGCTTATATAAATGCAACTAGTGTTTTGTTGTATANAGAGAGGCATTTGCCAGTCCATTCACAACTCTTCGTGACTTAAGTATTGTTGGTTTAGAAGTGATAATGCTGTACAGTAAAGAAGCATTTGAATTGACAAGTATAGATCTGTTGCACTAGAATATTGTGATTTAATGTCATTGACTTTGTGGCTCATGATGTAGAGGATGAAAAAAAAAAATACTTATTTTGTGTTTGTTTCCATTGTAATCGTGTTCATCTACCTGCTTCTAGTAAAGCGTAAACTTTTATTTCTCTATCATTTCTGTGTAAAGCCTAAATTTGCCAACTAATTTTTCCATTACAAGATAGTGTGATAGTTCTGAGAGATCATTGATCTAGTTTTCTTCTTTAGTTGTGAAGGTGATTATGTGATATGATTGTGTCAGGGATTTCTAACAGCATCAAACTAAAAGGAATTTACAATAGTTCTGTTTTTGTATTAGTGTTATGTGATGAAGTTAAAAGCTTTATTGGATCTTTGACTTGAAGTTGATGTAAAATTTACCAGAAACTGTCTTTATAATTTAAATGTGTTATTTTTGTGGTAATTCTATCTGTAAACATGGTAAAAGATATCATGTGATAATATTATTTACAAGAATGTCTTTGAATGGTCACTGAAAGCCATCTGAAATTTGTTTAATTTTATATTACAGAAGAACTGTGACAATGAATGGACTGTCAAATGCCTTATTAGCTTGTGTAATGTGGTTGGGTATGTTGACTCTTATTAGATAGATAAATATTTAATGTGCCTAATGGTTTCTTTACTAGTCACACTTTATTAATAGTATGTGGGAATCCTTGTGCAATTTTTTAAATAATGAGGGACCCGTACTGGATAGTTGCCCTGTTAGGTTAGAGTAAGAGAGTAAATTTTTCACAAATGTTTGGGGGCGTCGTACCCACCCATAGGGAGTAGTGTAGCGTGTGACGCGATCACTTTTGAAGTTCAAAAACAATTGAGGCGTATAGCTTCGTGCTCTCTCTCTCTCTCTCTCTTTTTCCTCCCACTGCATAAAGTTTCCTCTTTGTGGTAGTAATATGTGGCCTTTAAAGCAAAACGTGTATAGTAGAGTGTAGAATTTTAAAGATGTATTTTCTGTGTTACATGGAGTTACTACAGCTGAGTGGAGTGATCCTAGAGCGATTTTTCATTGTCCATTCAAGAAGGGATACATACGTATGTGATCTATATTTGTTGTTGTGGTTATGCTAGATACTGTCACTTAGAAATGTGTTTATCTTCATATTCAGAAGCCTTTCTTACAAACAAGTTGTAGTTTACAGGAAATGGAATGCTCAACATTTTGGAAGCCAGATCAGTTGTAGAAAATTGTGTGTTTTAAAGTAATATTTATTTTATTAATTACTATTTGAACAGAAGTTGGATGTACATGCTATCAATGAGAAAATTAGTTTGTACTTCTGAGCGCTGAAGACTTTAAATGACATGCAACTTAATTAGGGGTGTGTGAATTTGAAGTTACGGTTTGTGTTACACTTCAATCTCTAAAGTTCAATTGTGACATATAAATCTGACATCGTACGTCTTTCAAACTTAAAAGTATTTTAAAATAAAATTTTTACCTGCCTTTGCCAGAGTTTCACTGACATAGAGCATAACAGAATNCAGTGTTTTGTAGTAACACGTCGTGACATTCATGAACGATGATAATTTATTATTTCTGTTGTTTGATTTAATTTTACTTTAGTATAGCTTAAAATTTTGGACCAGTTTCACTCAGATTTTATTTTGTAAATTTCAGTTTGACTCATGTTTGATGTGGCTTTCTAGAAGTTTGTTTTGACTACACACAATTTCAGTAGCATTCGATTCAAACTTGGACCGACTGGATTCACACACCCCTGTTTTAAATTTTTTTAAATTGTAACAACCAAATATCAAGTCTCTTTGCATCTACCATAATGGGTTACTTTTGGATGTATTTCCCCTTTTATTGCAATTTTTAAACCCTGGATTCATAACATGTTCATAACAAATATACTAAATTATTTAAAATGAAAATGAGTACTAGATTGGTAAAATAAGTTAGTGTATTTATTGTGATACTGCTTTTTCAAAAATTAAATTTAGTGTAAGTAACTTAGGATATTTTGGAAAGCACTGAAAAAGTGAAAATACCACAAACAACAGTGGAAATAGTCTTATTTTATAGTTTCATACAAACATGAAATAAAACGTATGCCATGAATTTTTGTGTACCCCGTAGGTACCCACTAAAACCAGCCTTCATTCTCTTGATATGGATTTGCAGTGGCTTAAAAATATTCAATCCTAAATTTTGTCTTATGCACTTTATTAATTCTGGGATGCTCAGTGTAATGTCATTTAAAATTTGACTCTGTAATTTTNTAGAGAAGGGAAATTCTTTAAACAAGTTTGTAAGGAAGGCTAGGGCTTCATCTTGACACCTGTCTAATTTTCTGTTTTAGTTGGTTTGTAGAAGGCATTCTTGACTGTGATATCTACTTGACTGGACTTAAGCTAACCACATACTAATTTGTCCTTTAACATTAATAGAGCATTAGTGATAAACAAATTGTCATACTGAGACTTGTAGATTTTAGTAAAAGTTATACTGGTGGACAATCCTTCCTCATGTGGTGCATGTGATATCACAATGACCAAACTTTTCTCAATGTGGCATAGGGTGCAATAGCTTTAGTCACCAGGGACTTTTATGGGATTGCAGCAAATGCTTGTTGTTTTTAGATACCAATATATGTATAGAATATAAACATATTCCATGTCCAATTTTATTTTATGGCCGTTTTGTGTGTATTAGGGATGCAGCGATACCGGTGCTTGTCGTAACTTCAGCTTCATTATTTGAAAAAGTCTTCGGTTTTAATAGCTTTTTTTTATGAGCATTGTCTCCATTATAATATCTGATGCATAGTCAGTGCTACTGAGCTCTGGAACTGTTTTTTGAGTTTGGTAAAAGAACCATGATGTAATGAGTTTGACTGAAGTAAGGTCAGAATGCTTCACTAGCCATATGGAACATACTTTTGACCAGTTGTAGTTAANTCACTGAAGGCAATAATAAATTGGATACTTTGAAATGTTCTCAGCATCCAATTTTGTATTGCAAAGACATGAACTCAAGTGATTAAACTATAATTGTAATGTGGTACGAAGTATGTTCTACCAGTCTAGTGAAGGCGCTTTGACCTTGCTTCANTCGAACTGATTAAATAGTGATTCTTTTACCGAACACCAAGACAGTTCTCTAACTCTTCATAATACTGAAATCATGTTTGGCATAAAATGATCTAAAATGAAGCTGTAGGAAAACTTGCAATTTTTAAATCAGTTATTGTGTAAACACATTGGCGTTTCTCGTAGTGTCGTCGGACGTGTAATGTCGAAAGCGTGTGGTTTCGAGTGTGTNGTGTGTGAGCTATCGCGCATCCCTGACGAGTGTCGAACGTAATTTTTGACTAACTTTGGCATTCCCGTTCTTCCTTCGATAATTTCTTCCTCGGTAGCCCGTCGAGCGGCTCGTGAGCATTTGTAGGTTAACGTTCTACTTTTACCGCAGACCAATAATTAGACAAAACCATATCGTAACAACTTATGCAATTTGCTGCTATGTTTTTGAAGTGACTTTATGATGGCCATTTGTGTTAATAGTACATGTTGTAAATTCACAAGCTGTGTGTGTCTTGCAATTAACTTTTTCTAGGGAGTATCTAGCACAAAAATGAATTATATAATATATATGTATTACAAAAGTACTACAAACACATGATATATTTATTGTGATGGTTATTTGATATTTCAAGTCCTCCTCAACCCTTGACTCTAGTGCTTTTAGAGACTTGTAGTGCATATAAATGGGGGATTTGTACCTACAGCGAGTTTAATTGAGGTGAACATATGGTCATGTTGTGTATCAAAAAAATTGACAAGNTTTGGAGAAAAANTAAATGTTTTGTGGTGTGGNGCAGAGCAGCAGCCTGCAATGTCACTCTCTTTGATGTTTCAAAATTGTGGGATTAGATCAGATCTAAGAGACTTAATTTTTGCTGCAAATGTTGCACAAATGTCAAACATTGTTTTTAGTGTATGTTATGTACCTCATAGCAACATTTAATGCGGACTCGTGTGTATACAATGCATGTTTTTGTTCCGAGAAAGCACGCAAGATTTTTTAAGTATTTCCTTTTGTAAAAATAAATCTTTATTTTAGAAGATGGAGGTTGTACAGTTTACCAAGCACATAGTCTATAGAAAAAAAGTACTGTTAAAACAGCTGGGGAGAGTAAAAAATAAAATAGTTCTAAAACTTGTGAGTTGTGTCGATAACATTTCGTTAAGGTGTAAGAATAAATTCAAGAATAGTAATGTGAATTGACTACAGTTGTGTAAAGGTATGCAAAACTTGGCTGTGAATACATTGATAAATCTGCATTTGTCAGTGTATGCAATTAATTTAATGGTTTCTAATGTGTTATAAAAGAGCAGCGAATGCTTAAACTTGTGTAATATGTGTGCAAGTAAACTGGTTTGTAGTGCATCAGGCATTAATGTCTACGAAAAACTAAAAGTAGAACATGTAAATGTAGGTGTATATTTTGCAACTTTTGTTCCAGCAACTGGGATAAGTGTGTAGGTTTGCTTTGAAGAAGTGCGATGCGAGTTTGAAACTTAATGATCTTAATAATGCGGTGTTAAATAACAATTGCAATGGGAAGTGCTATGAGCTAACAATCACAGTATCTAAAAACGAATAGAGAATTAAGTATGAAAAATTTGTGACGTGTAAAATTACTAATAAAACGTGAACTTTATGAAGTAGGGCAACTGAAATTTAGCTCGGGTTTAGACTAACTCGTGTATGTTTCAGAGAATGTAAAGGATTGGCAGAATGTGGAACTAAATTTGAGATGCTTACTGAAAGTGGTCTTAAAAAAAATTGATAATTTAGTGCAGGATTAAAGATTGTAGTGTTTCATACAGTTTTCATAAGATACACTATGCGCCATATGATTTTTGAATGAAGTAAAATAATTTAGAAGTTAAACCCAACAAAAGAGCANATTAAAGATTTGTGTGTGTTTGGAAATTTCTAAAGGAGTTTTGAATTTTAAACTGCATTGTGCAGCGTTTCTTATGCTGGTAACAGTGCATGTATCGTAAAGCAACTGAAATAAATTAAAATCTCTTTAGTAAGTCTGTTATCCTTGGAAATTTAAAAACATTAAAGTGATGTGACATAAACTATTTTTTTGTGTGTGTGGATTGGTGTGCGATTGAAGGGCTTATGCACTGTTTACAGACTTTCATATTAAGTGCTCCAGTAAAATATAAAGCTGCCCTGCTGCCTGTAGTTTTGTCGTCGTGCTGTGAAATTTGAGTGTACAATAAATGTGATCTTGACCATTTGTTCACCTGATCTTCATGTGCCCTATAATCCTGTTGTGATACAAATGTTATTTGCAATTACTAACCAATGTAACAAACTTTGGAGAACTGTATTTGTGTTGCTTTGGTGAAACTGCTATTATAATAATAATAATAATAAAGTGTTAGGTGGCAGCTAGGTCATTGATAAAAGTGCTTCCCTATTCATTTTTTCATTGTTTTAGAAGAGTGTAGAGTGTAAAGCTTGCCGTGCAGCTTAAGAATTAGATAATGGTTTTTGTGTTGAAGGTGGAGATTGTAATAAGTTACATTATATATTGTATTATTATTGGTAAAGTGATAAATTTTTGTTTTATTCATTTTTATACATTCATTGATATTGTTCTATTTAATGCCTTTTTGTTGTATTACAAGGCTTTACTGTATTTAAAAAGAGTATATATATATGTGTATGTATGTATATATATTTAAATAATTACCTCTAAACCGTCCCTTATAATTATTCAGCTGTTTGTATTGATATCACCTTGGGAACTAAGAGTATGCGTCTTTTTATTTTTTAAGAAATAGAAAGATTCTTTTTGTGCTTCATCGGTTCGTCACACATTCGATGTCGTGCAAGTTTTGAACTGCCCGTGCTGTGCCTCTTAGTAGTCTGTGCTAGCTCGTTGACTTTGTGCATTTCTATATCGGGTATGTCCGTGTTTCTGTCTCGAGTGAAACGTAGAACGATTTTTCAATCGATTAGAGGTTGAGTGGATGCTTACTCTACAGAAAGTAATTCAAATTGAAGGTAGATTTTCANAAGTTCAGTAAGTGCTATAAAATGTCGAGTATATAGTGACAGTTACCTAGGTGACCAAACTCATATTTGGGTTGTGTGTTGTTTCTCCTCAAGTCATTCTGTATTTGTGGATTGTATTACCAAATGTATTAAGATACTATTCGCTAACTAATTTAAATGCTCTTGAAAGCAGCAAAATGTTTTGCACCGCATGGGTAGTATGAACACAAGTGGTCGTCTGATTAATACCGTAGATACAGTGGTCTCTATCCGTGACAGAGTATATAATTTGCTGAAGGATGGCAGTCGGTTTACACATTGTTTGTAATAATGGCAAGAAACATAATATTCAACTTTGCCTCAGTTGTTAGCCCATTTTTCAAGAGCTTCACTGTTTATTTTCTTTCTTTTTCTTTTAAATCTGCAGCTTAACTCGAGCTAAACGTTACTTTCCAAAGTTTGATTTGACATAAAAATGAAGAGTTTGTTCATTTTCTAAATTCATACTGTTTAAAAAAGACCTTATAAGACGTTTAGTTAGATAAAATAAACCAAAATTCAGTGTATTTTGCACAGATTGAAATTTAGGAGTGCAGCTAGTTTTACNTCAGTTACTTAAAATTTTGATCCAGTTTGGCTTAATTTTATTCAGTTCTGTTTTGGCTCAAGAACAATACAATTTTTGTAAAAACTTATTTGTTTTGAGTTGGATGCAACTTCATCAAAATTTAGTTTGGTTTGACTTGACTATGCTGCATTTTCAATTATTATTATTAGTATCTTTTTCATATGGTGCTCACATTAGAAACGAAACTGTGACATACAAGTTTGTGTTATATAGAGGGACCTCTGTAATAGTTGTAACAATTTCAGCTTGCATGACAGTAATTGCCAGAAATATCAAAGTAAGTTACATAAACGCACACCCTTTTATAAATGTACTTTTAGGTATGACCAGTTCTGAAACTACTTACTCAGGTTCCAACTGTGCATTAACACGAGCATTTTAAGTTCAATTTCGTATTTGAGTGTTAATTTAGAAATGTAATTTGCTTGTATCCAGTCAGTATTTAAACNGACTTAATTATCACTGCTGTGTGATACATGAAGGAATACAGGTTTGTTTTTGGTCAAGCTTCATTGGACCTTTCAGTGTAGAAACCGCTTTTGTGGTTCGTCTTTTATACTGTTTTGTGCTTTCAAGGTGTTTAACATTAGTTGGTACATTTCAATCAGTACAGGGTTTTCTCAGTAGCTAAACACACAATGGAATGATTGTCTTCATCTAATGCAAACACTAAAAGAATGAGGACTTGTTTTAGTAGAATTTAATTTCATGATATTAGAAATAAACTTTAATTTCTGCATCTGAGCTTAAGTAAACACTACTTAAAAAGTTATTTTTAATCTGACTATTTATCAGCATTATCTGACAAAAAATTATTATTTTCCCTGTGTCTTTATTAGTTCAACATTGTGCTTCATTTATACAGGGTGTTTGTAAAGTTCCCCCCCTGCAGAGGTTGGAAACCGTTTGAAATTTGGAGATACGGTGAAACGCGTGGTCCATGATTTCGAGAGGCTGCTTTAACTGTGACCTACTCTCTGCAACTTCATAAACCTGAATAATAAAGATTTGTTTTAAATTCAATTTCCAA
>KZ878087.1:3196-19352 GCA_003456935.1 Machilis hrabei
ACTTTAGCGATTTAATTATAACTGTTATGTGGTACAAGGTATGTTCTGTAGGGTTTGTTTAGTCGATTTCACCTTACTTTAACCAGAACTAACTAAATACAGTTTTTGTAAATACACTCGAATACACTCAATGCTGACTCTTAACATACTACTTAATTATAATACTACAAGAGAAGAAGTTCTGTAAAAATACTGAACAGCTTGTCATGATATCCCCTTCGTATTTAGTTTAAACGTTGTTTTTAAAAGGCTATCTCACAGTATATAAAACACGTTTGTAACTAGATCATGAGAACGAGAGAGTCTTGGTATTGCGCATGAAATTCATTTATATCTCAATTTGTTTAACTGTCACGAAAGAACTCAATGCTTTTCATAAAATACCACATTTCAAAGATTTTGTGTTACTCAATAGAAAAAACAAACAAAAAATAAACGAGAGCCAGCGAGTTATTGAGGGAGAATGTGCGTCTGTGTCGTTGACGAGACAATGAAGTGATATTCGTTCTGTTCTGCCGCATAACCACGTTAATCAATATATTAAAGTCCTCTGGAGACTCAACTTCGCGATAGAAACTATGAAAATGTAAACTCCATTGAAATATAAATATGAGTTGAATGCCATTTTAAAACTCGCTAATCACAAGTATAAGACACAACACNTGTTTGAGCACGTGTGTAACTATGTAAGCACCCTTCAAAAAGGCTATACGCGATTTTCTTTCAATGCACAACGAAGTTAAAGTGGTCTCTTGTTTCAATTATTTCATTCTAATGTACAGTGTGCTTCATCAATTTGTAAGCAATAGTTGACGAGGCTAATTCGTAATATTCTGAATTTAAAAAGAAAGTAATAAATTGAATTGTTATTCGATGCAAATGTTTTTTTAGTAATTCGGTATGAGATATATAAAATGAATGCCATATTAGGCAGACTTACATAGTAAACTAATAAAATAATTCACAAAAAATGAAGAATTAATAAGATATAATTAGTGGCATGATACACTATATCAGGTCCAGGCTATAATGTCTAGCTTGAAACTTTCGATTGTTTGGTGTCAGATTATACTTATACTCTGCAAAAGTAATTGTGATTATTTCATAACGAGCAATACAATTAGATATCTTCAAATGTACGCTTAGCAAAATAACTTTAAGAAGTATTTATTCAAAAATGAAGTATCAAATGACATTGTACCACTTTTTTTAATGCAAAATGTACTGTGTAACGTTTATACCAGTAGGCCTTACGCTTCATAAATGTTGAAATATTCAGTATAATATTATTATAATTTTTTTGGCGAAATATGATGTAATATGAACATTTACTTTTATAATGATTTAACAAGTAGAAGAGTACTGCCTAAACAAATTTGTAATTTAACTCGTATTTTAAAGTACAAGATATTAGAGTCGTAAATCTTTTAATTGTCCGAAAGCATACTTGTGCCAATATTAGTTTTGTTTAAAAACAAAGTTAGGGTTTCATTGTCTGTTAGTTAAAAAAATATTGGGTATACAATGATCATTGACATGAAAGAAAAAGTACTCGCTTACTGTCAGTACTAGCCTACTCAGCATTGAAATTAGGCACCCACCTGTTTGGTGTAGTAGCTAACGTACCGAGCTCTATAACGGATGTTTAGGTTCGTATCTCGCGTAAGGCATATCATTTTTGTTGTGTCCATTGATAGAAATAATCATTGTTAATCGTCATTAAATGACACACCAGGTGTCGAAACGACGTAAAACACCGTATATAATCGAAACTAGGCAATATTGTATTCAGGATTGCTAATAACTATGGTGATTTAATAAGGTATTTTGAAGTAACGTGCAATCGTCTTCAAAAGCACGACAGCATATACTTAGTTTAATGAAACTGCTATTGACGAGGACTAATTTCTTATCACACCAGTACTGACTTACACGATTTAATTATACCTGTCACAATTACAATTACAAGGCGTTATCATTGTGTTAAGTGAGTTGATAAATAGTTAACATTCCAGCCAACTTGTCAAAGAACGGTAACATGCATATATTGTGATAAAATGTCTCTTAATGTAGACCATTTTCAAGTAAAATATCGAAATTGAAACCGAAACGTCAGAAAGAAACACCATATGCAAAAATGTCATTACACATTTTTGTCTTTTAGCCTAACTTAATCCACTCAATTAAGGGCGGGCGAGTATTATGAAACATCCTGTATACCTCCCATAATAACTTAGCAGTTGATTACTAATACATGCCGGTCCCGGTAGCCTAGTGGTTAACCACTTGGCCTTGCACGCCGGAGGTCCCAGGTTCGATTCCTGGCTAGGGCTGGGTGCTATTCACTGTCTCAATAAAAAGTGTTCATCATCACCTTCATAAAAATAGTGAGTACTGGAATTTTAAACCGGCTCAAATGACCCATGTGTGTCGAGTAGCCGTAAAACCTCACATCATCATCATCATCACCACTAATACATGATTTTTATTTTTTCCAAAGCGTATTTATTTATGAGTTCAAATAATCCCTACAAAAACAACAACAACAAAATGTATACATTGTTTTTGGTACCAGCTAAAAAAGTTAGAAACTATATTTTAATGTACGTGTATCTTAATACTATTATTAACACGTAATGCTTATAATAAAGTAAATATATAGTGTGATATTAAAATACAATTCGGATATATTACACTCCTTCCCTTCCTCCGAGTTGAGTTTGAACTACAAACTAAATGAAGTGAGAGAATGACTCTGTACCTGCGCCCATGGAAATGTATCAATGTAACAAATCTTCCTTATACTGACTGCACTAATCAACAATCAAAATCTATGCTTTATCTAAACACTCAAATCTTAGTAATTGTGTGGTGTTGATNACGAATATAACAATACATTTAATCTTAGCTCTAGTTTCCATAATAGATGACGAGTGATGTAAATTCTAGCTAATTGATCACTGTAAGAGTTAGCATGTGAGTCAGCTGTTTTAATTTCCCAACCTCACTGTTGTTCTGTTCGTGTTNCAGTTCACATCTCCTAAGCGGTTTTCAGTATGTTTTTGTAGATCTTAAGGTAGTTTTAGACAAATATGCCACGTTCGTGTGCTAATAATACTGATAACTTGTGTAATGTGTGTGGGGAAGTGACATTTACGTTACAGAAACATACCGTAAATCCTTTATTTCGAAAGGCTTACTATTACTGCTTTAAATATCTTCAAAATCATATTTTTTTATCGTTATATATAAGCTCTATTTCTGAAACATGAGCCACGTAAAACTTTCCATGATAAATAAATTTTAACATTAAAAAATAAAGAAGGATACAAATTTGTATCTACAAACTGCAAATCAGTATTATTTATACGGGTATACACTCCAACCTCTCAGAAGACTCAGAATAAAAGCTTAATTACGGCTTCAAAAAGAAAAGTAAATATCGTCTCAGGTTTCAATAAGTTGATTTTGTAAACATTAAAAAAAAGAGGTGAAGAGATTTAAGTATAAAAGAAAAATGAAGAAGTCAGCTTTAGGTGAAATTGATCGTACCACACGACAAGGCAAAAACATACAATAAACAGTGTTGTTGGTTTAGCTGTCTGTCAAATGGATGAGAAGGTGGGATGCANGGTTGCGTGGGTTGCGTACACTCGCTAAAACGTGTATCTTCAAGTTGCACTTGCGAATAAAATATACANTAAAAGTAACGTAAATATTGACAAAATAATACGTAACTGAAACTCCAAATGAATAATATTTACTGCCAGTAAGTGGTTGGGAGCAGAATATACAGCCATCACAATATAAACATTACTTTACATAAAACTGCAAATGGGATGAAACTGTTCTGGGATTTTTTTTACAAACATAGCTTTACATGTAGGGTGGTATTTTATGCCTTGTATTTACATTTTATTTAACTTGACTTGTACGTTATCAGTTTGTTTCAACTTTTTCAAAATCAGTTTTAACCAACGTCCTTGCGTCCTAGATTGGTGAAATTTGGTTCACAGCGTACGTCTGTGATACATATGATTCTATTAAATTGGATGGTTTAGTGTTGTTCCCTTCCCGAGGTATGGGCAATCGAAGTTTTTATAAGGGAAACTTTTCCATGATTTCAACGTTTAATACGATATTGAAATGTATTTGGTTGCCGTAACAATGCAAACTGTACTGCGATGTGTTTTTATTTTAATAAAATAGAAAGTGGAGGTAATAATGGCCCTTTTAGAGTTATGGGCAATCGAAGTTTTCAACACGGAAATTAAGTATTTCATAAATTTAGCTGTTCACGTAAGAACTTAATGAGGTTAAAGATTTAATTTACATTACAGAATGGGCAAAAGATTGGATCCCCAAAATGAAGTTTTTTATATTTTACTTGTTAAACGCTATGAGCAAATTGTTACGTATTTTTGATCTGTCCACAAATAGCCGTCCTTCTTTAACAGGGTGGATTGAGTGAAATAAAATTCGACGAAAGTGTATAGTGATTTTTTGTGTATGACTCTTCCTCTTCGTGTAAAGTAATCTGATAATTTAGTAACGTTTGACCGACAGGTTGGCCTAGTGGTTAGAGTGTTCGCCTCCTGATCGGGAGGTCCCGGGTTCAAACCCCGGGGCCGACTCCTAGCCCTGGGTAAAAAGGGTTATCCTACGAGTCTGCCTGTGAAGCACTCCACACTAAGGTATGATCGTAGGCGTGTTCCGGGAGGCACGTTAAAGGCGGGTCCCATCGATAAGTGTTCGATGTAAAAGATCCCACCTCCGGCTATGTGTCGGTTGAGTGGCAAAATTAAAAAAAAATCAGTTATCCTGAAGCGTCATTACGACGCGGATGGGGTCTCCATTAGACCTGAGATGTCATAACAGTGGGACCATAATCCAATAGCAATAGCAAGTAACGTTTGTGCCAATATTTTAAAAATCTTTTCCCAGGATATAATATGCTTTTTTCAGGCTGACTATTTTCGTATTAAGATGTATTAGAAAAATACACAAAACAGATACCAACAGGGGGATGGAACGCTACAACATATTTTTGTCGTATTAAGGATAGGCGAATATTTTGGAATACTCTTTATTTCACTTTTCCAGAGACCTTGCACTTAAAAGTATTTTAGATATTATTTTTTTCAGTTTGTCGTACAGAGTTATATCGGTGCACCACAAGGATAATGTTTTCAAACTTATGTCACTACCATTGGGTAGCAACATATTTTTACAATGTGTCTGGGTCCTGTAGATTAACAAAAAAAGAACACATTAGTTACGTACCATAAATTCAAGTGCGTGAGCTATACTCCATATTTGTGAATTTAACTCTTAAAATGTTCAGACTTTGTTTCTCAATCTGTCAAAATTATTCTAACTTATGTTAGAAAAGTTTGTAATTTTACAAATTCACATTTTTAACCTATAGGCCTACCCATACACCTCCCCTCCAAGAAGCGACGGACTCCTTACCATTCGGTATCTATACTTTGTGTCTTTACCCAAAACAAAATGACTCTTTTGCACTGTCCAGATTAAAAGTACTTTTTCAGAACTTCTGGACGTTTCTGAATCATTTATGTTGGGATGGTTTATACACTTTTCCCGTACCACCATGTTCGGAAAAAGAATAAAAAAGTGTAAATAGTCACTCATTACTCAGCTTGACTCTGAGAGGTCCGTGACTCATCTGATGATATAGGTTAGTAGCACAATATTGCCTACTAATTTATTATCTCCTTTGCCTTCAATTTCTACGTTTTCATGTTGATATAGACGTCTAATAAAAATATCGATACAGAAAAATCGACAGTGATAATTAAGTTGAAGTAGTAGTAATGTACAGTAGTAGGGGTGACAGTGTTGTAAGCACTAGCTTTACTTTTTAATCATTTCAGTTTTCAACAGATGGCGGGGTACTTGATGTTGTTTGGTTACTTGTGTAAACTTGCACAATCCGGCCTTTATCGTGTCAGCACTAGACGTGTATAGAAACTAAATGGGCTTATAATAATAATAATAATAACACGTAATGTTATTCCCCTTGCGGGGAATAACGGCTGCTACAGGCTTGATAGCCTGTTCAGCCCGTTAGGCATCTTCAGATTTTGCGATCATTCTAATCCAAGACCCACTTCACTTCACAATGCCCCACAGAGGTTAGCCGGGTCCGAAGACCCGTCAGTTGGCATGTGGGGTTTGTTATCGTCATCTTCGTAGGCAACGACATTATTTTATTTTCGTAAGAAATTTTACATTGATTTTGATTTTGACAAGGCAGATCCTCGCTTCGTTCTTTTTTTACCAATTCCGATAGTAGTTTTTTGTTCCCTCTAGATAAAGTCACTTAAAGATACCCAAGTATTGGCACGCTAGCGGTTTACAATTACCTCTATCCGGGAATTTTTTTAACAACAATAAACAGAAAACAAAATCAACACTTACTCTAGTATAACTATAAAACTAAAATGATGATGGAAAATGTAAAAGAAAGAAGGGGGTAAGAAAGGGAGAAAAGACAGCGAGGAAATGACAAAATTAGACACAACGTGTCTTCTTGGGTGAGCGTGTGAGGAAGGACGATGCTACACATAAACACTTATTATACCTCTATAAATTAATAACAAACGGAAACCAAAATACTTGTCGGAATGCGAAGTAAATAAATAAATAAATACTGTCTCTAAACCCAAAGCAAAAACTATTGCTTAAAAGTGAAATACAAATGATGTTTGGGTTCGGATTAGTGACCAGTCCAGGCCGAACAAAAACTACAACAAAAATTTATTGGCGAATATTATACCTATTTATATAAACTCCTTCGTGTTGTTACAAAAAAAAACATTCTTCGCCCTAAACATTTACAGACAAGCGCTTACAACTAAAGGTAATTTGGATTGAAAATGGGAATTGAACAATGAGCGAGAGGTTGGTGGTTATTTATACGAGATGGCGAAAAACAGGTTGAGAGTCTGGAGAAAAAAAGACAAGGGGAAAAATCCCCGAGTATGGAAAAAATTCCCTACCTTAGAAAAAGTTGAGCTGTTTTGTCCTAAAATTCCCTACCAACTTTTAAAAAAATGATCTTACTCTCTTATAAGTGGTTTTACGCACTTATTTTACTGAACATAATAGATTCGTTATTACATGTTTAGCTCAGATTCTGACTTTGAGTAGTATATGATAATTTTGAAAAATTGCTATTAATATTAAATATACTACCCTGGATTATTNTAGTTACCTATAGGAAATTGGTAAAATTGATAATTGTTTGAAGGGTAGGCGAATTGGTAACAGGGGAGAAGGACTAGTAGGATATATAATTTGCTTAACATTTTATCTTTTTGGTAATAAGGAGGGGTTAGCAGACGGATCTAGGAAAGGGGGGTGGGTATATTGAAACACTATAGCAAGTAATACAATTATAGAATGTTATACATATAGAAGACATAGGAAAAATCAGAGGAGAGATAGAAGGTTGAAGGGTTAAGAATATGGGAATCAGGGTGTGTTGTACCTTGGTATGTTTTATTTGGTTATCTGTGGATAGAAGTGATTGTTTAAATTGGTTATCTATGGATAGAAGTGATAATAGATCATTGGAGATTATAGAAAGGGTAGGACGGGGGGTGAAGGATGACAGAGAGAACTACACAGCAATAGATAACTTGGTTAGGTAAACATGGGGTGGTTGTTTTACTGACGAAGGACAGGGGAGGGGCGGGGTACTCCATACATAAGTTTGTTGACACTGTTGACCAGTTCGTCCAAATGTCTGATAATGTTAATGTATTCGGGTATAACACTTTCAATCACACTCTTATTTCCAAATAGGCTGTTTTCACTTTCACTAATACCATGGGCTGGGGAAAAGTGGGCATGGCTTCTTTTCAGGTTATGTGATCGTTCTATGATATAGTGGTAGTTGTTAATCATAATACCTTTGGCAATAATCATGTCACATACGTTGCTGTTGTCCAAGAAAACACGGACAAATCTAGTTGAGTTACCTGTTTTAAATGACTTAACTCTTACATACCCTGCAATGCATATGTTATCCCTAAGGAATTCATTCTTTATTGTTTTGATTTGCATATCGAATTCAACGTTGCGTATTACCACTGAGTTGCATGATGTACTTTTATCACCTTTGTATGTATTAGATGCCTTCGGATCCCTTGCAGGATGAGCCCCTTTTGTAGACGTACTTTTATTATTTTCGTTGTTTACTTCTTTAACGGGCGCAGTCTGAATGTATAGGCCTGCCTGTTTATTTATGTTGTCGGGATAATTGTATTCATGTATTACATTATGTGTAGTGTCAATGGTCTTGGGTGAAAAGGTTGTATTTTGGACAGTTTGTACACTGTGTTGTAGCGTTACTAATTGTTCTGTTTGTACACTTATAGATGTCATAACTGATTGATCGGTTAGGGTTGAACAGTGAGCCACCTCCGCATGCAATGTTTGTGTTTCTTTTGCGCCTTCCATTAAAGAATCAGTTTGTGTTATTCCTATTTTTCTGTCGTTGTTGTATCGCTTATGTAATTGATTTGCATTTTCAACTCATTGTTCCTCTCTAGATCATACTCGGCACCTTCTGCTTATAGTCTATGTTTTGACTTTGTTTGTGTTTCCGAATTTTTGTCCATGGCCTCCTGCACAACTGTTTGTGTTGTGCTGTCTGTTGTAATAACCTTTTCAAACTCAGATTTAATGGTGATACCTAGGTTATTCACTACCCCACAGTCGCATCAACTTATTTTAGAGTTATTCCCACAAAATATAAGCAAAAAAGCCCATCCTTAACCTCGTTCATGTGTATCACTTGTGTTACATCAGGGTTTCCTGATTCTGTGGTGGCAAACATACTCGTAGAATTACAGACTCTTTTAACCGTTTTCCCAATAGTGACATTTCTGTAAGCCAACATAGTCACGTGGCTACCCCATTTAGGAGAGTCATGATAAAACGCACTTACAATTCTAGGCTGCTCAGAGCCTTTAGCCTGTTTGAAAAATGTATATGGCATTTCATAACTCATTTTTACAACAAAAATGTAAATTCCAAAAATATTTACTTAGCTTTTTGGCTGTTGCAGGTCTTCCTTCGCCCGTTGTTGTACTTACGGTCCACACTGTTTACTTTGTTGATGTTCACACTTGTCACTGTTATGTTACCCGACACTACATCTAATGGGCTTAATATGATTGAAACAGCCCCGACAGTATTAGTTACACCACGCACTTATTTAGATTAGTATTAGAATAGCTTGTATTATTTTACTTCAAGTCATCGTGCTGTGTCGCACCAACTGGCAAACGCTGGAGAGACGGTCCGCACGTTCGCTCCCCTCGGCGACTCGTAGAACTCTGACTAAATGGCCTTTGCAGTTCAACGTTTTAATTAGCTAAGCGTTTAGCTCAGTTTCAAAATGGCAGCACGTAATGTGGGCTGCAGTATGAGTTAGGCTGGGATGTATATTGGAGATTCGATAGTAGCGGAGATGCGAACAGTGCATTGAATAGAGAATTGAAAGCAAAGTAAGGTAATGTGAGGAAATATAGTGGAACTGTGAAAAATAGCTGTGCACATAGTGTGGATCTGCGATAAAACAAAGTTTAAACGACCCTAACTTTGACCAACACAACCCTCACTTTCGGATCGTCTCACCTCCCACCGATTCTTTTATGCCTCCATGTCATCGGCAGGGGAAAACAACCTCCATATTCTTTAATCATATCTCAGCTCACAACTCCACTCTATATACATCTACATCTTACCCCGCAAACAACTTTAAGTCTTTGGCAGGGGTTTCAACGCACCAACTCAAAAACGATTTCATTACCGAATTGTCCGAAGAAAAAAAATACCACAAATACCCGTCCGTTCTACACCTCCCTTACCTTATTTGCAAGATCATTTCTACCTATATACGTAGCTGTTTCCAGTACGTGATCGCAGTTTAATGACAATTGACCGTCAACGATTTGTTTAAACCTTTTCATCCTATTTTCGTGGCGATTTTCAGCTAATGAAACCCAATTTAGTTGTTCCAACATTTCGGATACGCTATCTAATCTATCGTAGTGACCCAACACAAACCTTACTGCCCTACGCTGTACCCCTTCAATGGAGTTTATTAAACATACTTGGTGAGGGTCCCAACACAACTACAGTATTGTTATATTGGTAATACTAACGCATTGTACGCGATTTGCTTAACTTTTAATGAACTTTGCAGTTAAGAATGGAACGATCTATTTTATAAGCCTCTAGCTTGTGTAACAGCAGTAAGTGAGGTACAGTGTAAAATGCTTTACTGAAATCCAAGAATACGACATCTACTTGTTTTCCGTTGTCTACAATTTTGGATAGTACTTCCACAAGTAAAAGTAACTGAGTTTCACAAGATAAACCCTTACCGAATCCATGTTGTTCCCAGAAGAGTAATCCCTGAGTTTCTAAAAATTCATTATATTGCTGCTAATAATGTGTTCTATCAGCTTACAGAAAACTGAAGTGAGAGAAACAGGTCTATAATTCGCAGGATCCTCTTTATCTCCATACCTTGTGAATCGGAACAGCTTTTACATTCAACCAGCCGTTTGGAATTTTTCCGAGGAATAAACTCTTCCGGTATAGAGTTGTGACAAATGGTCCAAGATTTTCAGATAAAAGAGAGTAAACGAGGGAATACCGCCAGGCCCCGGAGCTTTATTTAAAAGCTTAATTACCCCTTCATTCGTGATTAGCATCTCTGACAATTCCTTGATGTTTTCGGTAACACAATTAGGTATATTATTTACATACTCATCTGTAAATACACTCATCACTCGTCGATTTCTCAGATCGCACAGCTAGGCTCACAGCTATTTAGCACCTCTAGTATTGAAGTTCCATTATATTCATAATCTTAGCGTGTAACTGTTAGCTACAGTATGTATCAGTGGTAACGCCAAGTTTAGCCAGCTTTTGGCTAAACTCGGCATTGCCAGTGACAGCGGAGCTTCATTTGCATGCTCAACACTAATTAAAAAGTCTACTTACTTCTATGTAGGTGAAGGCTGAGCCCACCGGGCAATAGTCACAACTTTGAAAACATCTTATGTATATGTTGAGGTGTAAACTTTAAATGATTATTAATGTTATAGCATTAGATTTTTGTAACATCTTGGGGTTTCAAAAACTATTAAGAAAACGGGAACAATATTTACATGTAGTTGTTTCAAATTTTTCTTTTTCTAACGCTATTCAGATTAATGTATATCAGTTATTCTCTTAATGTCATTTTTTGATTATCCAAAATATTCAGGTTCCTTATTAACAGCTTAATGTGAAACTTACAATGGCAGTGCTTCAGCACATTTCCATACGAATCTCTGATCTTCATGTAGCTGATATTTGCCCTTGGGCCTTTTCACAACTTTTGCGAAAGTGTGAAGGCTTGTCATTTCCAAGTTTCATGACCACCTTGTCTCATTTGTCTCTCGGGTATTTAGACATTCATGGCTTTATCTCACGCTATTAAATGGAAACTTTGTCTGAGTATTTTTGTTTGTAACTTGCTACAACTTCAGCGTTAAAGATTAATGGATTTAATAGAAAACCTAATTTTCAGACTAATGTGAATGACACAAGAAAACGTAGGGTAGTCATTTTCAGTAAATACACAAACTGTGGAAGCACTGACTTTATGACTGAAAAGTCTGTCAATGTAAGTCTTTGACGTAACGACGAATTATTTTGATATTTTTGGCAGTCGGTCATAAATACAATAAAATAATGTATTTTTTTTTAATTACTACGTTTCGAGAGAAACTGGTATTTCTTCTTCTTCAAATCAATAAAATTATAAGCACATAAAATATTTACAAAACAAAACGTACCAGTGGTTGTAAAACTAAAACATTGGTTATATGGCTACTGCGATAGGTTGTAATAGCTTTTCGGAATGATCGAAATTTTTTTTGTCTGTTTATGAGGGTTTTGAGTCTTGAAAATGGCGGTGGCTTCTTTAAATAGCATTTTTGATACGTTGTGCTCATGTTGATATATTTGGGGTGGTTTTCCAGTCAAAATTGTAATGATGATGATTAATTACGTACTCGGCGCTGTTTTCGGGTTTATTCTCTTTTATGGCACACCTATGTTGACAGAGTATATTTTTTATAATTGTGGAGTACGTCCTGTACCTATAGGATTGGTTGCAGATCTGAGTTATGAAGTCAATCTTTAACTTTATTGTATTTACGACAAAGTACCAAAAAAGTATCAAATTCTAAGACGCTTGAAAATAATTTTAATTTTTACTAGCTCGATTCTTTTACACAGATGAGATTTCATAGGGAACCTAGTTTGAAGCTCTTTTCGGAAGACGGCTATAATGATACCTTAATCTTTTGTGTTTCAAGGGTAAATTTGTAGGAAACAAAAGGTAAAGTGATAGCCCTGGAGTTTTCATCCGACATCCCATTAACTACTAACAAACCTTTTTATTCGATTTTTTTCATTTTTTTTTTGGTGAAAATACAAATAAAGCGTGCCCACGGACCTTAAAAATAGCTTTTTTTTTCTGAATAGATAGTATGTTGTAAGATTTTTTTAAGCTCTGAATTTAACTTCAAAATATTCTCTGAACTCATTTGGTCATTAGTGGCATAGCTCGAAAGGTATATTTTCAAATTGCTTGCACATTACTGGTCTGAGAAAAACCTTGGTTGAAACGCTAGAATAAATTTTCGTACAAAGGTGTGTAAGGCGAAAAAAGTCACTACACATTTTCGACCTTGAATTGGACGAATAATTGATTCCTGAAGGTTGTGGACGAGTTGAGGAAACTTACACGTCGCGTATCTTAAATCATGTGCTTTGGAAAGTGGACAACAGATTTTAATGCTTTCTCTCTCTCTCTCTCTACAGGGTGTTTCACAAAATCTTGCAACCATGCAAAAATTAATACATTGTTTAAAACGACTTGAAAAGCCATTAAACTCAAAGATTCATAAAACACATTTGTGGACTTAGAAAATATTTTGACATACAAAAAAGTTGGACTTAAAAAAATTTTGGTCGGTTGGGAAACGCTGCATTACGGCACGTTGATAGCCCGGTAAAAAAGACTTACGATTTTGACTTCAGAATTATCCTTTACTAGAATTTACGAGGTTGATCTTTCAAGAGCACATTACTGTACAGTAAAGGTAAAGTTTGTTAACTGAATCAAAATGGCAACAGCTAGCAAAACGGTTTTCTCAGTGGGCGTTGGAGGCCGGGAAGCGTTATAATGTATCGCATTTTCTGCAATGCTCAAACTGTCTTCCTTCCTGCACGATGCACTGGCAGATTTTTTGGTAGAGTTCTGGATAGAATGTAACTTCGAAAGCATTTTGTAACGTGACCTTCATGGTTACCAAATCCAGAATCTCATCCTGATAGATCAAATTACGGACAAGTTCCCAAACCGAGAAATCACAGGGTGTCAGATTCTAGTTGTTTCCATGGCCGCACTATTCGATCGTGGAATAAGTAATCGCGCAGCACCTCATCGAGGATCCTGTTGTAGAAGTCCAGCGTGGATTCGTAGTCCGCTTGAATGAGGCGTGGCCTGTAGCAATGAAGTCCAATTTTCTTCAGAAGCCGGTTCACTGAAGACACCGAAATGAAAGTTCGTGTGGAAATGGACCTCTGTGATGTCGATCCATCTTCCAGCACCATTTGCAACACAAGCAACCGTAACTTCATTCAGAGTCTACATTGTGCCTTCTAAACTGAATTTCTCAACAAGATCCATAACGGCCGGGTGCGGGTGCGATGGTGGATTTCTGTCAGGAAATCGCTCAATCCACATTATTTCAATTTCTTCTACAAGTGAA
The DNA here is from genome assembly GCA_003456935.1 of Machilis hrabei. Taxonomy (NCBI): domain Eukaryota; kingdom Metazoa; phylum Arthropoda; class Insecta; order Archaeognatha; family Machilidae; genus Machilis; species Machilis hrabei. Next base: position 17,071 of record KZ878087.1, read on the forward strand.
CGCTGGCTAATTCTATCACTCAGTGAACACTACAAAGATAATGGTAGTTTTCAATAACAAAAATGCGTTGCTCTAATGTTAACTAAGCCATTATGCACAAACAATGAACTGAACATGTACTGTACAGCTTCGTCCCAGTTAACAGTTTGATCGGAAATTGTGTTGTTCTGTTTGGCTAAATCAGGTGACAAATTAGGTAATGGTATCTACTGTACATTTCCCTGGTCGTAAACATACTGTACGTAATTATTTATTTATTTTCCCGTTTATAAAATGGCTCTTGTGTTTGGTTTCTGTAATTGTTATGTTGTTAATTTTCTGTGTTAAATTTTTCAAATCATTTTTAATTTAGTTTTAAATCATTTTTTTACATTGCCAATGCTGAATTAAATTTTTAATTGTCAATTGAATTATCAATTGTGTATTGAATTGTTTAATTCATTGAATTAAAAGACAACATGATTTATGAACATGTTTACGAACGTTTCAAATTCATTTCTGTTACTTCAGACTCGGGCAGTTTCACTTTTTCACTTGAACTTGCTAATCTTTTATTTGAAAGTTTTTTATCAGCGATTTCCAGTCGTCTTTTAGTATTGCTAGGTGATCGACGTGTCATAGCGCGGTGTTTCCCAACCGGCGGGGTTCTGAAATTGGTTCTACGACACTTTTTTCCCAAGTTTAATGGCTTTTCAAGTCGTTTGAGACCATATTATATTTGTTCCCTTTGATGAAAAAGTAAGATTTTTTTCAACCTGTTGGCAGAATTTTTATGAAACATTATGTATATGTGTGTGAAAGCCTTCCATTTTGAATGCAAATTAAGAATGAACCGTCGACCTGATCGAATGTTGAGTTTTGGATGACCTAAGAATTTTAATGGCGTGGCCAATAATCAATCCTCCATTTTGGATAACAATAATAAAATGGCCGACATGACCAGAACTCATGTTTTGGATTTGTCAAGTAGCAAGGACACACTTTGCATGTTGCTTTTCGAATGCCATAACTCACACAATGTATTTTGCCCTTGTTTCGTAGTATAGCTAATAGCTATATTTGTACAATGCCTTCAAATAACTGTAAGCTGTCCAAGCTATGTTGTCGCCTATTTTTGACGAGGAGCTGACCACCTAAAAATTACATGTGCTTTTCTTACTTTCGCGAATAGTACCGTTTCAATAGTTGATGGTGATTTTGCTGCAAGGAGAGAGCTGATTTACTTAAATCGGATTGAAAGGTGTATTAGACTACGCTAAACACCATAAAGTTGTGAAAGGACAATACACACTGCTTGCTAGAGTGAGAAGGATTCAAGGATACCTGTTATATGTAGTTGTCTAAGTCCTCGACAGAAAAAGGAAAGTATAAAATAATTACGTTGTTGGTGATTGGAACGACACTCTGGGGCACTTTTCTATTAAACACTAAAATGGAATGCTGATGCAGCTGAACTAATAAAAACGGAGCTCTTTTCAACGTCGAATATATCCAATCCAATCACCAACAATGGAGATATTTTATGATCTTCTGTAGTTACGTAACATCCTATAGAACGACAACACTTGCTCACTAAAATATTACAACCAGCATTTATATGTTACATCTTCAAAGCTCCATGAGTCTGATTTATTTTGCTTCAATAAACCTACATCCTTCCTACTACTTGCTACCACCTATATTTGTCATACTTTAAATCTGACATACGTTCAAGCTCAAATCACTTTAACAATTCTAGCTCATTCAGTTTGAATACACAAACTTACTAAAACGTTAAGAAAATAACTCTTTCTTATTTCTTAGCAGACATCGACGCAGTTGCCTGCTTGTATAAGCCTCACAACATTTTTTATTCTGTCTTGCGTCGTCTCTTGTACGAGGGTCCTGAAACTTTGATGGTCTCATTGCTTTAGTGGCGCTGAGTCAGGATACCCAAATCTCCTCCACTACCACTCTCAATACCCATGGGTAATCAAGTCAAGAAATATTGTTCGTGCTTTTCTTAAATTCAGTTGAAATAAGGCAGGTAGAGGACATACACAAAACTGCATAGGTCTCGAACGAAAGAAACGAAGCGGGGAATATGTTTTTTTTTATCAATATAGTAACCTGCTAATATTTTTACGAGTATACTCAAGTCTATGTGACACTTTAAATATAATATATTTCCTTATTTATATATACAATTGGCGTGTTGCTAATGTAGTGCCGATTCAAAAATCTGGAAACAAACATGATCCAGCAAATTACAGACCGGTATCACTAACGTCTATCTTTTGTAA
>KZ878102.1:15111-29356 GCA_003456935.1 Machilis hrabei
GCCCCTGGTGGACAGGATGGGAAGCTAATGGCAGAAACGGACCCCATTATAGTGGTGCATCCAAACTACGTACTCGACATGTAAAGCATATATTTAAAAAAATGTACAGATGATTATTATAAGTTTTATAAATGATGTACCTCATTTTGTAATAACTGTCTTTTCATTTTAAGTGCCACATCCAAACTTAGTGCAATAGCAGAATTTGTGATGCTGTTTGAAAGGCCTATTCATGTAGTCGCATAGAATTAAATGGCTGATTCAGTACTGAAGGAAGCTATATTATGATAACAACATAACTGCCAGCACAACATTTGATACAGAAAGAGACCTTAATTAACCTAGGACAAGCCTCGCCACTTTCAAATTTATAGCATGTACAGTACAAACACGACACGTGAGCTAAGTGATGTTGAACAGGGCATGATTGTTGGTGCGTACAGTTTTTGTAATTTTAACTAGCGAAATTGCAGGTAAGTTCCAGATACCCTGCACAACAGCGGGTGATGTAGTGGTGAACTGGAAAATTTGGGTTAACGTCTTACCTTTTTGTAAAAAGCTGAAATTTGAAGTACCCTACTGTCACGTGCACTATGTATAGAGGAAACTTGTAATAAAACGCTTCATTTTTTCAAATAAATGTTATTTAATGTCATAAGTCTCCAACTGTAGCACTCAAGAACCTCAGCAGCATATACATTTGCACCTCAAGGTCTTGCAAAATTCANTGAATAAAACAATTAAACAATCCCTGCATTCACATCGGTTACAATTAAATCGCCTGCACAGCATCAATTACGAATACTACAAAATGGTTAACACTGTACGCGTTACACAGATGCACGTCTTAAACGAAAGCCGATCGACTAACTGGATTGTATTGTAGCAAATCAACAACAAGGTTACCAGAACTCGTGCTCCAGCCGGCAATCAAAACCGGAACGTCGATTTTCCTCGTCNGGTACGTTAAACCACTCGAAACGCCAAAAGCACGACACATTTAAGCGAGGGATGTAAAAAGATTGATGTGGTAATTGAACTACTAGTGTTTAATTCTTATTTTATCTTACATGCATTAGTATTTTTAACTCGATATACATATAAATGTCATATGAAATACACACACCAAACCCTAGCTCTTTCTACGATGCATCTAATAAGCATACCTTAAAACCAACTGTGATTTAACTTTCAATTTACACAAAGTGCAATTATATTTTTAACAAGTGTTGTAATTATTTCACATATTATGCAACAGGAAAGTACACATCAGCGAGTTTTACTCCCATATTGTGTTTGAATACCATCTGCATATGCTGCGTGGTTTGTTTTTAGGCAAAGCAGAGCCTGTATTAAATAGAGCTCAAATTATCTGTACAAACCATGGCAAAGGTCATCAGTCGACTGTATAATAAATGATAAACTGTAAGATTAATAGAAATGGACTTAGTCCCTTTTTCTCTAGTGCCCTTCAGATATCAAGGGTACTTGATGTATATGCAACCACACTTTAGGGGTGAACAAACATGACGCATAATTATGCTCTTTGGATTGCCTAAAAACGTATTATGACGATATACTTTCTTTTTAAAAATGCAATCACATAATCTGGAAAGGTAACTACAGTATGAGATCTAGGACTGGCAGCCTTCCTAAGCCAAAATGAGAACTGGCGTGCATTCAGTAGTCAAAATTCTGAAAAATCTGCCGTCCGGAACTGAAAACGACATCAACCCTAAGATAGCTCAACGCATTACATAACAATATCTTTCACATATACATGTAGTGAGAACTTGAAAAGTAACTTTACAACTTTGAATGGCTGTATGCATTCACTGATAGCAGTTATATAAATTTTGAATGCAAAATGACGCCTACACGTTGAGTTTTGTCCGAAATATTGTTTACAGCGTTTTGATGCGAGTACCTGATGTATCACAACAAATTGTTTCACTTACAGCGNGTTTGTTTGCAGATGCTTGTGTATAGACATAAAGGTGTAACATACACTATATCTTGCCTAAGAAATCTTCGCAAGACTAAGTCTAACTGAGGCAAATCTGGGCAACGAAAGGGCCATAGTAGTGGGTCCGCTAAAATTTGCCATTTTGATCTCGACTGGTGGGGAGCCGTTCGCGGCAATGCCACCATTCTTGGTTACATTATTAATTATTCAAATCTTATATGCTTTCCATTAATAAAGATAAACACGCACTCCAATTTATAAAGCCACTTTTAATACATACTCTGTATTTGTTTCGGGCGCTAATGACCATTGATGTCGACGCGCCCTAAAGCATCACCCATTCATTCTGTATTTGTTCATATACAGGGTGACTTTGCTATGTGAAATATCACCCNGATACACCAAATTACTATTGTCAGTACTGATGATNCACATAAATATGACCTCTTTGTAAATGTCAATTTCTAACCTTCCTTTAACAGATTTAGATCAAGAGCACTGGCTGGCAATGTCCTGTGTCAACCACATCAAATNCAAGTACCAGAATATATATTTTATGCAGAACATATTGCTGTATGACCAAGACAGCCACGTTGGTATGTAATTTTGTAACGATACATACTCTTTTAAGATTATCGTGAGGGATTCGCACACTAAATAAGCATAATTCGGTGTTTAAATAAGGTATGCCGCAACACCTTTACCAATGACTATTGCTATTTTAAGCACTGTTTTAAATACTTTGTTTATTAATGTCATGAATAGTTTGATTATCACCTTGTCTATGATGTTTGCAATAAATAATAAACACTTTTTTTCAACTACGTATTTTAGCAACTAGGACAACTAACCAAATCGAATGGGCTTANGAACTAAGACTGCAGGGCTCTCGCTTAAATAAAATCAGCCCTTATTATACCTATATGTGACCAGCCTTCCCCTAACACCCCCCCCCCCACCTGATTCCGGATTAGCGAGAGATCTGCAATCTTGGTCAGTTAGTCCATTCTTGCACCCTATCATTCATCACTATTAAAATGACAATGCTAGCAGTGTTACAGCGTACTAATTTTCAAAATCAATGCTTACCACTGAGGTATTGTGGCTCAAATGTTGCAGATAAACCTAACACATGAGCTACTGAACATAGGCGGTACATTTTTCTAAAAAACTTATCATTGTTCACTTTAGCTGCATCTAAAATAATATCTAAAGATTAGAAAAGCCTTCGAAAAACTTTTTTCACTTGAAAAAGCTATTGCATTTTATTAACATAATTTGATTTCTAAATCTAAAACTGAAGTAATTGNCTGAATTAACACTTCCACAAATGCTCTACGTACGTGTAACATTAAACTATTTGATTAAAAAAGATTTAAAATTGAAGGAATTTCAGTGTTTTTCACTACATCAGAATGATCCAACTGATTATGTCTGTGACAAAGTGTTGTAAATTGCCGAGAGGAATGTGGCTTTCTATAGCTCACTGGAAGAGATCTTGGGAAGTGCTCTACATATAAAGAACAGATTAACAAATACGTTTCCTTTTGGGAAAAAAAACAACATATCTAACAGAATAAATGTTTGCTGCATCGTGTGACCCTGCTTGCCAAGACATTTTTTATTTAATATTTATAACTTTTTAATTTGATGTGTTGACGGCATATGGACACTCTTGTATATATGAATGATATAACTATAGATGGTACTATACAGACAAACAAGAACCACAATCAAGCATCAAAAAATAAAATATAAAATAGCTATAAAAACTTATTAATAATAGACGGACACACTGAAAAAGTTCACCTATTTAATGCTGAAGTCATGTTGTGCTTGTGCGCATGCTCGAAAAGATACGCCCTTCAATTTTGAAAATGATTTTGTTTTGTCTTTGGGACATATCAGTGCAGTATGTAACACAAAGGTACAACAACGATTATATTAACAATTACAACTTACCATTTTATTATTTACCTGGTGTTTACAATAATTAATTTCTAATATCACCTTTCCACATAATCAGTCACTGTTATGACATACAAGGTTCCACTTCTAATACCGTATTGTTCCGAATATATAGGTCGGCCTTATCATCTTATAAATTAGGTAAGCGAAATTACTTGTTCGATTTTATTTTTTTCATTAATCAATTTAAAGAAAGTTATGTAACGTTTAGTGCAAAAGTAACAAAGCTAGGAAGCCAACAAGTGTTTATGAACGTAAGGTTTGAAGGGAAAACTGATGACGGAAGAGTTTGGAATGTTCAAGAAAAACTATAGCAAACCATTATATGGGTAAAAAGGATGACACGAGGCACTTTGCTTAGTAGTACGAACAAAAGATATAAGCTCAATGGGCTCTGAAAATAGCAGTAAAACAGACTAAGGTCAGAGACGGCACGATGATGTGAGAAAGGGTGCAAAGAAACGGTGAGGGTTGGGTTATTAATCAAACGAAAAGCTCGCCTTCGTACTGAATGAAGGAGATTGAAATGGATTTTAGGGGCACACCCCATATTTGTGAACAGTATTCTAATGTATATCAGACATCGACATCTTTGCATGCACGACACAGATACATACAATGCTTAGTTTGTAATAACACCAATTCAATGTTGAGCACATTCATAGGATATGCTGTACACATTTATGTAAATATGCTGTGTAATATAGAAGTATGCAATTTTGAAAAGTGCAGTGTTTTTGTATTATAAAATTAAAATCGTACAGTCAAGGCTTTTAATAACATAAAACAGTATTTCACTCGATAACTTTGCGTAAACTCAACGTCTACTAATATTCGAAAAAATACGATACATTTTCAGATTTTAAAAAGTTTCCAACTGCACACTACTATTAACCCTTTATATCCCATGCCCAAGTTAACTCGGAGACCAAACGGCTTCAGAGTTAACCTGTGAGTGAAAGGGTTAAGAACATATATACATTAGCAAACATTTCATTACCTTAAAACCTACAGATATATAGTTTTTACCTCAAGTTAAGAAATATTCAAAAGTCATTACGTTTTGATGAACTAATCGTGGTTTGTGCCGATAAAATACGCTACTTTACAAGTCAAAAGCGTAGGTGTGATTGTTGCGTAGTTATAGAATTGTTACGCTAATAATGACAAAGTTTTGAAAGGTATCGATTAGCGATTATATAAAATGTTTTTCTATTAATGAGGATGATGAAGTCGACGTACTCTCTCATTTATGCTGATTACAAAGACGGATATCACGTGAAATTTTAATTTAATGGCAAAAACGTATGTTGTTCATGCAAAGAAAATCGTTATTATTTGTTCATACATTCAATACATTGCACTATACTATGTTTAACTTGAGCAACAAGCCTAATACTACCCCATTTGCTTAGTTACTCCATAAAAATATATATAGGGTGTTCAAAAACTTCTGTCGCAAAATTTGTGGAGTGGTAGGAGACGTCAAAATAAGCAAAAAAGCCGCAGACAACCTAGGCCTAAACCCCACCGTTATAGAACTAGAGCCCTTGACATTTGACCAATCACGGGACAACGCGCGAAAGTTTGAACGATCGGCACCGCCCGCGCCAACAGAGACAACGGTGCCAAATCTAACTCGCTGATCTACGATCTCTCATTTAGGTGTAATTTTGATGTGCGCAGGAGTCTGGCAAATAAAATGCATTAATGCAGTGCCGAACGTTGAAACTTTCGCACATTATCCCGTGATTCGTCAAATGTCAAGGGCTGTAGTTCTATAACGGTGGGGTTTAGGCCCTAGGTTGTCTGCGGCTTTTTTGCTTATTTTGACGTCTCCTGCCACTCCACAAATTTTCCGACCGAAGTTTTTGAACACCCTAAATATTAAAAAAAAAAAAAAAAGGGCGATTAATATAGAACAAACTTCACGTGTGTCTGTATATCATGAGCAGGTGAACAAGATACGTACCTTGTTTCAAATTATACACGCAAGGCTACACCACGTACTGGAAATGACCTCCGCACTCAGTCAGGCATTAGGGTGCTTTAGATTTCAACTTTTTCTCTCTGCAACAATATATTAAACTTTTCCAGAAACTTTTTTTTAAATTTTGTGGGTAGAATCTAATTGTATGTCAAAACTTATGAAATAGTTTTTTTTTGCCATCGACATGCAACCTCTTAATTTTTTTATCGATTTAATTTTTATAAACATTTTTTCTCCCCAAACAAACCAAAATGCGGTTTAAACCTTTACTTTTTCGAAAGAAAATCAAATTTAAAGCACCCTCATCCTCAAAAATAAAAGATTTTAATAAGCAGATCAATGCACGACCTCTAAAACTTGTCCAATTACTTTACTTTTTTTTACATTTATATTATTTTCCCCACAAAATGAAAAAAAATTCAAGCACCGGTGGTGAATCTCAGTATCGTGCTGTTGATTTTCATAATTTCATTTGCAATGTTTTCTTCTGATGTGTGAAGTTTGTTATGAACACTGGCTCTTTGAAATACTCCCATAGCAACAAATCAAAAGGGTTTAAGTCAAGTAACAATGGCAATCACGGGTTCCTTACAATCACTCTAGCCTCGAAGAAACTCCGAATTATCACCATGGATTACGGTACCTTCATATGTGGCGTATTGCACCATCTTGTTGCAAGTAACCTTGAATAAGTTCCACAATGCCCAGCTGTACCACAAACTGAAATAAATTGTTCAAATACTTGGTGTTGCAATTTGTATCTATACCTGAGTTTAGTTCTGTATGAACCACCATGCGTTATAAATGCTCCATTTTATTCTCGTCAAGTTTTGCCGTAAAAATTATTTAAAATGTTGAATACAATACTGCATCCTTCTAATTTAAAATGTAATTAAATCTTTGCAGTATTAATTAAAAGCCTTAAATTTTTCCAACCGAATTCTTTAAAAGAACGCTACAGAAATTGCATTCAGGAGAACTACCATCTGTTTGTGGCGAACAGATAAATATTACTACCAGTAATAGCAAATACATTTAGTACCAGCTTTCACAAAGCCGAAGCACACAGGTAACTGTTTTAAGAAGTAATTAATCCTTAGTGAAAAAATTAAGAATTTAACCTACTACCAAATACGTGTACTTCTTCAAGACATTTCTATCATTTCGCATCCAATTTTTTAATACATAAACAAACATGTACAGTACCAGCATCGATTTTGTCACATCCAAACGAAGCGTAGCGCGAAATTTCGTTTCGCTTAAAACGCAAATTTTCGTTCACTTACCAAGCTACGAAAAATTAAATTCGCGAAAATTTGCGTTTTAAGCNAAACGAAATTTCGCGCTACNCTTCGTTTGGATNTGACAGAATCGATGCTGGTACTGTACATGTTTACACACATGCGTTCAGACTCTGTTTACACTGTCAGTCAAATCAGATTAATTAATTCCACCAAAATTACAGATTTTCATAAGCAAATTCATTTATCTGTAACATAGCACTGTGCATAGAAACACCGTATATTAACTTCAAAACTAAAATAGCTTTGATATAATGTGCAGTAATGCAAAACTAAATTCAAAGTACAGATGTTGAATGGTGTGATGTAATTTGCTGTCAATGGCAAAATTCTTACTGCGTAAAGCCTTTCACCATTGAGATTAAATTTTGTCCCCAATTATTTGCAATTATAATTTGGCAGCTTCAGATGTAACATGCTCAAACATTCATAGCTAGAACAGAATCTTTGGTTAATTGATTGTAAAACACTGTACTAACATTGGAGGGAGCTCTCGATGTCAAGGTAAGTAGCTATCACCAACATTTTTACCTCGGATTCATACGATACCTTCCGGAAAACTCTAATTTCTGTCACTTACAGTGAATATACAGTACTGTATTATTCATCGTTAATATAGTAAGAGAAACAAACAAAATTAAAAAATGCAGTCGCCAGACAGCCATAAAAATATGGTTGGTACTAATAACCGCAATTACGTAGCCCTGATACATGTCAATTCTTTTAACTGCGAGGAAGGAACCTAAATTTTATGATGCACATAATGTCACTGTGTTATTAACTTAGTCTGTTACTGTGATATTATTAAATAAAAGTTAATCATATGATCCAAACTTTCTATTGTAACTGAATACATTTGGTGTAAAAAAATTGAGCTCAACATTGTTTTTTTTTTTTTACTTTCAATAAATGACCAAAATCTTGGAAGTTGTGTTTCAGATTCATATAAATTTTTGTTGTCACTTAAATGGCAATTACACAAACCTTCGTACGCTCTATAGCAGACTGCCTATACTCTCCGAAATATTAAAACACTGATACGCGGAAAAAGTTTTAATAACAGCACTGTACGGAATGTTCGTGTAGTCTGGAAACACCTCGGTGTATTATTTGTTTCTGTATTAATTACAGAAATTCAGTAAATGTTAATGTTTGTTGGATGCCGACGCAAAATATTGAGGCGTAGAAGTGTATTGATCTTACCAAACAGGATGACAAATCTATCATCATTTCAACAATTTTTACTTTAAATTTTTTTGTTTCAATACAAAATTTCAAGTGTCACAACTCTCATTAAAAAATGCTAAACATGGAGACAGTGTAATCGAGTTGCTGTACTTAATATATATTTTCTCAATTAAATTTTGGGTTACTGGACAAAAAGTTTCGTATTACAAGGTATAAGTTTCAGTAATTACATACTGCGTTCCTCACAAGCACTGTCTAAAAAATATAGACGAATCCTGGTCATCCGAACTTCACCTACTCGAAACCTGAATTAACCAAAATGCCCTGTACTTTTTTATTTTATTTTACGAACCATCAAATTAAATTTCAAATTCAGCTCTCTTTCTTGAGGTTGCTAAAGTTCAACCAGAAAAAGGAATGACAAGGTGTCATAAGCATCTATTACTTTTTCTGACCGATATTTAGCAACCTTGCAGAAGACAATTGAATTTGAAATGTCAGTTGTGAGACCATATTCGATTGTGTAAAGAGGACAATGGTATGTGGTGCTCAACGCTTTATCGACACGTGATGGGTTATTTGATGATGAACAATGATTATTTAGATTAATGACCACTCGTAACACAAAACACTGAAAACTAATAAATAATACAGGAATACCCAACAGTTATGGGTTCCATACTAATGCCTTAACTCAAAAATGTTCGCAATTCAAAGCACTGCTTTTTTTCACTTATCATGTACTGCACTGCAATTGTCACAAACTGAGGACAGCGACACCGATGAATGGAAGCCAATCAGGCGGTAGTGTCATGCGCGTAGAGTCGTAACTCTAAAGCAAGCACCGCAACTTCTGGGAATGGTGGTAATTAAAAATGTCTGTAGGTCCAAAACGTCGTAACTTGGGGTACGACTGAACTACCGTCATTTGTTTCATCGCAGTCAAACCATTCGCTAAACTCAATTTTTACGAAAAGGCAGATATTCGTATAAACGTGAAGAGTCGCACTTCGAGAGAAAATTCTTCCCTTCACACGCATGTACAATTCTTATGACAAACTAAAGTTTTTTAAGACCATAGTTCAGGTTTAAATACAGAAAAAAAATTTGCTTCTGTTAAACCTAAATAACACACTTAATAAATGTTGCACTTGCATGTTAAGAGAAGCGTCTTGAAGGTAGGGTACTACTTACTACCTTTTGCTTTTATCTCTACTTGGTAGGTAGTTCTAACCACAATTGTAATAAGACACCACTGACTTTCACTCCAGCCGCTCCTTGGAGCTGAAAATTTATATGACTGTAGCTTTGGTGGTCACTCACTAAAATGTACATGCCTACCATCGGATTCAAAATTATGGATACTCGTAGTTTGAATTCCTATATATTAAGAACATGTATGTCAATCTTAATTTTTTTACCACCAAAATGTTTCAGATTGCATGCAGATTTCAAGAATTGCCAAAACATATTTTTAGAATTATTTACTCGGAATGTTATTTAAGACGAACCGGAAAAACTACCACTTTTTGAGGCCCTCCCTCCCATATGGATCCCCAAGTTTAAGCCTCTGTACAACAAGAACGGATAGTCCGATTGCAACCAAATTGTAATACCTCACTTTAAATATGAGGGTGACTGTGTGACTCAAATATCAAACAATTTTCTTGGAAACTAAAATCTATAAAAATATTTTTTGTCAATTCCTGAAATCTACATAAAATCTGAAAAATGGTGGTGGAAAAAAAAAAAATAAGATTGGCCTCGCCATTCTCAATATATAGGAATTCAAACTCAAGTATTCAAAACCTTGAATCCGATAGTAATCTCCTTTAGAGTCAAACTGCAGCCAAAAATACAACGAGCTAAAGCAACAGAAATTGGTGCTTTGGGCAGTTTTGTGGTCCACACAGAAATGAAAAAATATCAAATTTCATCAATGGTCAACTATGTTGGGAAAGGTTAACCCACTTTGCCAAATATTAGCCAATTTTTTTGTTTTGTGTTAGCACTACAGGAGTACATATACAGGGTGATTCAGACCACCTGTCTCAGCCTTTTTTATTTTCGAAAAAAATTCTTCACCAAACCATTGATGAGGAATTTAATTGTGTACCTTCCATTGCCTACAGTGGTACAAAATGGAGTCAACTTCACAATTCCAAATGGTAACATGGTTCACGTTTGGTATCGCTGGATACAGCTCTTAAAAATAAACAACTGTTGTTTGAAAGCATTTTTTGTAACTTTCACCGTTTTTGAGCTATCGAAAAAACGAAAATGCCATAATTGCATATGAATTAAATTGTACAATGTAAACTTCAACACTATACACCAGATTGTAGCGAAACGAATATTCTTACAAGAAGCGAACATGTTAAGTAACGCGTCAATAGACGTCCATCGGAGTCAATTGGCAGGTCAGCTAATGGAAGCTCATTGCCATTCAGGGTACCCAAGTGTATTACATGAACATCTGTGGATCGTAATATCATAGTTTCGAATTCTGTTCAGCACATACATTCAAATAATTCTCAGTAGCGGTTTCAAAATGCTCGATGACGACGCAGTGAAGGTAGGAGGGAAAGCTGTGCTTTGCGTATCATCTCCTCTCCTTTCCCGCTGCTGCGTCGCTTAGCAGACTACAGACTGGAGTCTGACAAGGCAAGGAAATTGGAGGTTCATTTTTTGATAAGATAAAAAAAATTTTTTCAAACAAAAGTTGTTTATTTTTAAGAGCTTTATCCAACGATATCAAACTTGACCCAAGTTGCCATTTGGAATTCTGAAGTTGGCTCCGCTTTCTACCACTTAAAGCAAACTTAAGTCAACGAAAGGTCCACCATTGGATTCTTTATTAACCGTTTGGTAAATAATTTTTTCCGCACAAAGCCCCGATGCCCCGTTTTCGAAAGAAAAGGCCGAGACGGGTGGTTTGAATCACCCTGTATATATACGGACACATCGGTAACGTACACAATTTTTAGATTTACTGGTGGCATAGTTGAAATATGGCGGCCAATCTAGTAACTATTAGTACAAAAATAATTTTTAAATTGCTTCTAGCAAAAATTCAAGTGTTTAACTGTTTTCAGTATAACAAATCAGTTCAGTACTTTTTTAACTGCTTTCATAAAAAAAAGTCTGTGTTTATGAAGTGCTTTTAATTAAAATGCAATGGTATAAAACTGCTTTAAATAAATATCGAGGTTTTTAACTGCTTCTGTAAAAAACCAGTAATTTTAACCGTTTTCAATAGAAAAATTGGTATTGGTAACACAATTTTCAGTAGAAAAATAGTACGTATCATTCTGATTAATAACTGGTTATTATTAGCATAAAATAATATGAAAGTCGGTGAAGTAATTTCATTGAAGCATAGCATTTTGAGAAAAACTATTGCACCATCACCAATATCAGTTCTGACATGTCGGCTTCTTTCCTTTTTAATTATTATTTGCAACATTAATTACTTTATACACGCTAATGAAAACCCGACTTATCTAAAGATACTTTAAAATAATTAAAAATGTATTTTTTACAACACTCATCTTTATTTTTCATAATACTATTCCAAACTTTTAATTGAAATACAGCACAGTTGCACAGTAATTGAGATAAGCACACTTCTTCATCATCCTCAAATTAAAATAAAGTTTGTAAAGACAATAGTTTATTTTACATGCTAATAAGCATATATATATCTAGACAAGTTTATATATTTAAAAAGTATTTCCTCAAAGTATGGAATTATCTACGGAAAAAGGACACGTGCTTAAAACTTGACTTTCAGACAATTCTGTTACTTACCGAAACAAAATACTCATTTTCAAACAAAATAGTTTCTAAGCTGCCAATAAAATATTTAAACTAATTGAGCATTAATCGGCCACAACACACAAACTAATTTATATGTGAACTCTCTGTGCTGCAGCAAACACACGCAACATCGGACAAAAATTACACAAAATAAAAAACTCAGATTTTAAAGGTAAGTTACAGAAATCTTCACTTGTGTCAAAGTATTCGAATCGCATTCCCCCAAAAACTATCATATATTTTGGAAACTCTTAATTTCTACATAACAATATGAACTAACAAGTGTTTTTGGATACAGTAATTTATTATCCAACGTCTTTTGATGCCTCTAGTACATAAGCTTACGTCATTAACGAACGATGAAGAAATTTTCTAAATACGCAGGAAATACAATGTGCAAAGTCGACAGTTCAACATCAGAGGCTCGGCCAATCAGAATAGACTCTCCTCTGCCCCCTTCTAACCCCAGACGTGACGTAAAAAATGGACGCAGCCCACCCGAGGGACGCGGAATACACGGCAGGTCTCGTCGGCAGAACACTAAGAAAGCGACGACCTAAGTCGAATCTACTTTTGGTATATCCAAACCACGATGCTGCTTCTTATTTCCGGCATGCAACAAAATGCCTAATGTCAATGTCAATGATCAGTCTTAAAAAGCTACGATATGCGACCAATAAAGCTTTGTACTATTTTGAAAATAAAATAAATCTAAAAATTTGTCCATTTTTCACTTTGGCCAAGGAAAGCAGGAGGAAGGGGGGAGCCTATTTTGAATAGCTGGGCCCGATGTAACTGTGTCGCACTTCCGAAAGTCAATCCAGCAAGCTGTCGATGTCGAACTGATCTTGCTCCAGCGGCTTCTCCAGCCATGTTCCCAATTCAGCTTTGTGGAATGCTTTGACAAGCTGGTCTTTCGCCATCTACGGGACAAAAAAGAAAGTACTTGTACAAAATGTGGACAAGGGCTGTGAAGATTCCAAGCCTTTGAAACAGCAAACACTGTTACTTGAAATATAAGTTTACTAAAAGAATCACAAATTGTAAACTGCATGTCGGTAAATTTTCTTAAGTAGGTACAGTATACACAAGGTAGTGTATTAGGTGCGTTGTTATTTTTACTTTACATTAATGATCTACCTGGGAACATCCAGTCCTCTATTTGATTATTTGTAAGGAAATAAATAGTATAAAAGATGGTGAGGAATTATAAAAATCTCTGAATCTGTTGAGAAATGGTGTAATTTATGGCAGTTAAAACTAGATCAGGTGTGGTTAATGAATACAAGTATTTAGGCGTATTACTGTGCAAGAATCTATCATGGAATTCACACATTAACTGTATTGTAGGAAACGCATTACAAAATTTGAGATTTGTTCAAAGGACGTCTAGACAAAGTTCTTTATAAGTTAAGCAAATCACGCACAATGCGTTAGTATTACCAATACTACAATTCTGTAGTTGTGTTTGGGACCCTCACCCACCAAGTAAGTCTAATAAACTACGTTGAAGGGGTACAGCGCAAGGCAGCAAGGTTTGTGTTTGGTTGTTACGATAGATTAGATAGCGTATCTGAAATGTTGGAACAACTAAATTGGATTTCATTAGCCGATAATCGCCTCGACAATAGAATTAAACGATTTAAACAAATCATTGGCGGCCAATTGTCATTAAACTGCGAACACGTACTGCAAACAGCTGCATATATAGGTAGAAACGATCTTCTAAATAAGATAAGGAAAGTTAGGTGTAGAATGGACGGGTATTGGTGTTTTTTATTTTCCTCGGACAATTCGGGAATAGAATCTTTTTGAGTTGGCGTGTTGCACCCCCTGCCAAAGACTAAAAGTTGAATGCGGGATAAAATGTAGATGTAAATAAAATGAATTTCCTAGGTTTACTGGCTAAACAATTTAATTAGATTTTCAGCTAATGAAACCCAATTTAGTTGTTCCAACATTTCAGATACGCTATCTAATCTATCGTAACGACCCAACACAAACCTTGCTGCC
>KZ878103.1:2437-14653 GCA_003456935.1 Machilis hrabei
TACATATCAATCATAGCTAGTAGACAAAATTTGGTTTAAAAATATTTAACTACAGCGGAATTATTAATGCTTAAAGTTTTCCGTTTAGCATGGGACAGTGAACTCAAACCTTATATACTGGGCCGAGCGGCCAGTATCATAATCAGTTAGTAACCACTGGAATTACAAAAATGTATTAAGTCTATCGTATTATCTAACGGATTTTACTAGTATGTGGTAAAGTCAACAAATTTTAAAACGTTGAACTTTTATAAGAATTGGTTATGAAGCCTTAAAAAATATCCGAAAAAGTGCTCGGTTACGCACAACTCTTAAATATTACAAATTTACGATAAACTTATTTTGATCATAGGCATGGCGGAATAAAGTTAAATGTCGTCAACAAATAGTAATATGTCCATGAGCTGGTTAGTAAAGATCTATCGTGGAATTCTCTTGCAAACAATGTTGTTGAAGAAAACGTTTTAAAAACACAAGGTTGAACAAGAGATAGGTAGACTAAAATATTAGTTATTACATAGATTTTGAACCCGTATTTCTTCCACTATATATAGTTAATTATTGCCTAGAGTTCAGGAAACCACTAGGTTAGTTAGTATGATACAAGATGCAAGGAGTCGAACGGATGGATTTGGGATGAGGGAATAGAGAAAAGCAATCAATCCATCCCCTGATTCCTATTGAAGTCACTTCTGACCTTTTTACAAGGTACAACCTCGTACTTCGTCAGGTGTGACTTGAAACCGAAATCCCAAATCAGGACTATTGGATTTGAGGTGATCATGTTACCGCAGCGAGCTTCACCAATTGAGTCAAATACTTAAATGTTACTCGTAAAATGCTGCCTGTAGTCGCTGTCAATTGATAGTACTTGACTACCTTCGAATTTAGTATTTTAAAAAATGTTCAACCTAGAATTATGCAATTATTTAATTAAAAGACTACAACATATTGTTTTACGTTCCTTTCATATCTCACTGGATATTAAGGGTTGTGACTATTCATTATCTTTTGACACCTCATAATACATTAAGGACGATGACTATTAATTGTCGTACTCTTGATTGTGACCATTTATTTTCCGATCCAGGAAATACTTTACCGCTGAGCAAATCTTAACTCTTTACAAGGCTCTAGTTCATCCTATTTTGGAATATTGTTCACACATATGGGGTGGCGTCCCTAAAACCCATCGCAATCTTCTCGACCCAATTCAAAGGCGAGCTTTTCGTTTAATTGATGGCCCGTCCCTCCTTTGTTATTTACACCCTCTCTCTCACCGTCGTGCAGTCGCGGACCTTTGTTTGTTTTACTGGTATTTTCATGGTCACTGCTCTGCTGAGCTCGCATCTTTAATTCCTCCTGTTGCCACCTATGTTCGAACCACTAGGCAAAGTGCCTTGTGTCATCCTTACACGGTCAAGCTTTTTACCCACAGAACGGCCTATTACAACTCCACTTTTTTTCCCCTCGAGTTTCCAAACTCTGGAACATACTACCATCAACCGATTTCCCTGATACATACAATCTTTAAACCTTTAAAACTAAGGTTCATAAACACACGCTTTCTTCCTAGTTCTATGATTACGTTTGGCACTCACGGTGCTTTTGCATTACAGGTCACACCCTTTCGTGAATTGCTTATCAATAAAAAAATGAATGGACACCAAGTAATTTAACAGCAAATGAATACACTTGTAACTTTATTTGCACTTTGATTGAAAGGTAAATCACGCATAACTTTGGTACGATATATCTTGGACATTTTGAAGTATGCAGTCGAGTTGCCCCTTTAAAACCCTACAATTTTTGTGTCAAACAGTTTTTCAAAATTACTATTTTGAAATGTAGTTACTTTNTGTTGAGAATGGGACATCCTGTGTATACATTTTCGCTAGTGATATATTTACATCTACATCTNACCCCGCATTAACTGCTAGTCTTTGGTAGGGGGTTCAGTGCACCAACTCGTACGATTCCATTCCCGAATTGCCAGGGAAAAAGAAGACCACAGAAAACCGTCCATTATGTTACTAATTTTCCATATCTTATTTATATGATCGTAGTATTTTAACTTTGATAACTGAAAAACATTACGGTATATAAATATATACCCTTCAATCTATTACCTCTATACGACATACCAATTTTTAACCAATGGGATAGAAACCCAAACGTATTCACCTTACTATAATCTTTGACATCATAATAGGTACGTGGGTTGCTCAAAAAGTAATGCCCCACATTTTTTTCTCTGACAATATTTATTCAAATTGTATTAAATTTACTCACAATATAAATTAATGTTTCCTTTACACATGCTATTTTTTCACGTAATCCCCATCAACTTGTACGGCCTTACGCCAGCGCGAAACAAGTGCATGCATGCCTTGCCTGTACCAGCTCTTGTCACGTAACCATGTACGCACCGCCTGAATCACGCCCTCGTCATCTTCTAGCCTTGTCCCACACAGTGAATCTTTAAATATCGGAGGGAGCCAGATCGGGACAATAGGAAGGATGGGGAGCACAGTCCAACCCAATGTGGCGATTGCTGCCCGGGGTTTCAGACTTCTGTGAGGGCGTGCATTGTCGTGCTGGAGCAACATATCTGCTGGATTCTTGCGAGGTCGAACTCAGCGAAAGTGTTGGTTGATTTTTGGCATGGTCTGATTTTACTGATCTGAATTAATTGTTTCGCGTCTTGGCATCACATCCACAAGAATAACCCCATCAATGTCCAAAAAGACAGTGATCATGAGTTTTCCTGCTGACGTAGTTGTCTTGAATATTATTCTTCGTGTTGATTNCGGATGATGCCGCTACATTGACTGCCTTTTCGTCTCCGGCTCAAAATGGTGCACCCAGGTTTCGTAACATATAACGATCCGGGACAAAAAAGCTTCCCACTAAGCGTCAAAACGCTCCAAAAATTNAGAACAAATTGTTTTCCTTTTAATTCTGTTGTCGGTTATGAGTCTTCGAGGAACCCATCTTGCGCAAACCTTCAAACATCAGAGAGCATTGATAACTGCAATCTCACTTGCGTTTCTGACTGAAAGTTGTAGGGCCAATTGTCGACTTGTGATGCGCCGGTTCATATGTCTGGGCTGGTGGCTGTTGAAGAACACCCTGAGTGTGCCCGATCATGCAGTTCATTTTTTCCACTTCCTGAAGCTTTAACTCTCCGAGTCCAGCGACCAACGTTGCTCCTATCGACTGCACAACTTACATACACAGCACACCAACGTTTGTGAATGTTCACAATATTTTCTTTCTCCGCAACCAAGAACTCAATTACAGCTCGTTGTTTGTAACGCGAGTCGTTCAAAGACGCCATTTTAACAGACTAATCCTGTTGCGTTATCTGTCGGAATGCCGTGCAATTTCGCACACAAACGCGGGACACTTAAAAAATGCAGCATTGTTTCCGACATAATAGGTCTAACCGAGACCTCATTCGGGTCGCAATGATGCTACAGTGTGTTTTGCTACCCACCCTACACATGCAAACTGAAATGTCAAGTTACCCAGATAAATACCACTTTCTTTTACGATTATTTTACTAGCGTCTTGAGAATAGTAGCCAAAGAGAATATAAAATAAAAGCATGATATTCTTGTGTTTTTTACTTTAGAAACTGGATATACTTTTATCACTTTTTTTACTATTTTTAGACATTAACAAATTTGACTAATAACTTGTATTATTATTTAAATTTATGATCCCAAGGTTCTGGCTGCACTGGTCTAATAAATATCTCATCCGCGTCACAAAGAGGATTCACGCGGATTGAATTTTGCACTTGCATCACACACATACCCGGTGTGGGTTCCTTTACATCGAACACTTATCGATTGAGCCTCACGTTTAACATCCCTCCTGTTAAACGCCACCCTAGTGTGGAGTTTGTTGTTGAAAATAAGGTGGCAAGTTAAAAGGAAAATATTCATTTTTCATACTGGAAAATTACAGGACAATTTCTAATTCCTACTCGAAAAATGGATCCACATAGGAATAGTTTTGTTTCTTCAATTTCACGCAGATTTATATGTGCAAGTAAAATGTCTCTGTAAAACATTATTAGTGGCTATTTCTGGAAATACCTGACCCACCACAACTTTGCCAGATATATAGAACATATTAGAAGTGTATACAAATTTTCATAAAATTCGTAATAAAACGTATAGGCTATATCCATGTGAATAGTTTAGGATCTGACTCAG
The DNA here is from genome assembly GCA_003456935.1 of Machilis hrabei. Taxonomy (NCBI): domain Eukaryota; kingdom Metazoa; phylum Arthropoda; class Insecta; order Archaeognatha; family Machilidae; genus Machilis; species Machilis hrabei. Next base: position 6,664 of record KZ878103.1, read on the forward strand.
TTTCACATCCATAAGGATGAACAGAGTGAATACCAGGATTGTACTTCTTTTTAAACACATTAGGAAAGAGAATAAAAAAATGCTGTTTTTCTTCGAGTCAGCTTTAAGCAGACGTGAAACGATGAATGTTTTATATGCAAATGCTTTAAGTATCTTTAATTACAAACTAAACGATCTAACTTTTTCTCTTTGCAATTCCATTCGTCTCTCTTTCACGGACTCTGCTATCTTCTTCAACTTAAACACAAGATTAAATCGTCTTGAATTCTGTATACTTCGTTTAAAATCAAAGAACAGTTTAGAAACAAAGGGAAAATAAAGGCAATATGGCTAGACGTAAGCATGCAAATGGAAATTTTTGCATTGATACGACAAACAGAAGTAGTCCCTTTTCTTACTCTTCTTTCTTTATTTGGGGCCAATGTTCGCTTACAACTTCCCTAGTGCCCTCTTCATTCAGATTTCTTCTTATTCCTCTCCCAGAATCCGGCCGCACTTTCACCCATTCCCAAACACGAAGGAGAACCACCCCTTTCTCCCACATCCCTACTTATAAGCTTTATGAACTTTAACAAAGTTCAGAAATGAGATCAGAGGTGTTCGCCATTTGTTCGTTAAGATTTGGCTAACTTCAGACAAGTTTTGATTTGGATGCCAACAATCTCACTTACCCCCTACCGTATTTCCTCAAATTCTACGTCTCTAACTTCTTTTACTTAATTCACATTTTTTTTCCATATTAGCTGCTTGATTAATTAAACCATTTATCTTTGGGACTATTAACGTAGCAAAGCCCTGTTCAATTTTGTTGAGATTGGTAATATTAGGTCTTTGTCATGGATTATTAATAAATCCATAAATACAAAAATATCAACGTAAATTTTCATTGTTTGATGGCAGCTGCTGTGTTGTTCAAGACTGAGTGAATTTACTTCAAATAGAATTATATATATATACATGTATGTATACAGGGTGGTTGGAAACAACGTGAACCGGTTATTTGGACGTTAGAGGGGTGGTCGGACTGAGAAATAATTGTTAAAAAATATTCGATATATTGCGCCGTTGTCGTTTTATAGGCTTCTGAAGTTAGCCAATCAGATCGCTTCTCGGGCGATTTTAATGGGCTGTGGGAGGCGGTGTTGCCAAGTCTACCCGAAGCTGAAGACCAGCTTGAGAGCAGCAAGCTACGGGAAAAAAATCCTTGACTAAGGCGGGAATTGAACCCGGGCCCACGGGATTGAAGGATCGCGCCTTACCAATTACGCTAAGGTGACATCGGCTGAAAGCACTTCATCTAGTTTTACTCAAAAGCGAAGTGGTAAGATTTATTTATTAATTTAATTTATTTACAATTGCACCTTCCATTTAACATTTCAAAATTGAGTAGCAAAGAAATTCGCTCTTGCAACAGCATTACAAGAACAAATAAATAATAGGCCTAATAAAAATACCATCTCACAACCGTTGCTGGAAATGGTTTCCTCGAGCTCGAATACAGGCATGGCATAGCAGCGTCATTGAATCTGCGATTTTTTCAAACTGCATGTTTTCCCTAGCTTCATCAAATGCTAAAGTTATTCTAGCAAGAAGTTCCTCGGCATACGTGAAGTGTTGCATGGCGATGTTGTTACTGGCAAGACATGCATTGCAATGTGAGTCCGAGTACACCACAGTTATTCGCATGCCGACTGGCTGCTTAACGAAGATTTCCGTAAATGACCGATCGCCTAGCAGCAACTGATGCCGAGAAATCAACATCAAATACGTACAACCTCACCGTGTACACGAGTTGAACAGCTTTCGACCGGTGTCACCTTAGCGTAGTTGGTAAGGCGCGATCCTTCAAGCCCGTGGGTCCNGGTTCAATTCCCGCCCTAGTCAAGGANTTTTTTTCCGTTGCTTGCTGCTCTCAAGCTGGTCTTCAGCATCGGGCAGACTTGGCAACACCGCCTCCCACAGNCCATTTAAAATCGCCCGCGAAGCGATCTGATTGGCTAACTTCAGAAGCCTATAAAACGACAATGGCGCAACATATCGAATATTTTTGTTCACAATTATTTCTCAGTCCGACCACCCCTCTAACGCCCATATAACCGGTTCACGTTGTTTTCGACCACCCTGTATATGTTACAGCTCACTAAGTACAACATTTATTTTCTTCTCATATTTGAACGACTCCTGACCGGGAGGCTTGGGTTAAATGACCGGGACAAACTCATAGCCGTGACTGTAAAGGGTTATCCTACGAGTTTGCTCTTGTAGCGATCCATCTTAAAGTCTTCAGGGAGTAGTGTTAAAAGTATGGCAGCATCGATTGGAGTACGGTGTAAAAGAACATACTATTATGGGCTATTTGTCAAATGAGTGACAAAATTCGACCATCCTAAATCGTCATTAGGCCTAAAAGTGGAACCGTAAACCCAAATAATTAACATTTCATACATGGGTATTTTTACGTAGACTACCTATTTTTCCTTGCTGTTTCGTCCGTTCAGCTTGCAATTGTTCTTTCGTGAATCAGTTATTTCTGTCCCATTCTGATAATTTAACATTAGTCTCTATCAGTTCCATTCAGTATTATTTTTGTTTCGAAAATATTCGGTGTAAATTATTCCATTCCAAATGTTTATTTGGTGCCTTTAAGTTGATTCTCAACTTTCACAACATTTAGTTTCAACNTCCTATTCCATTTCATTCAGTTTCATATTGTTTTTGTAAAATATTCCCTCAGTCCCGAATTATTGTTATATTTTCCAAATTCTAGAACGGAATGCAATTCCGGAATGAAAAGGAACTCACAGTGAACAACTAATGTATCTCTTTATCTAACCGATTTTTTTATTTGATGGAACTTATTGTTTTTGCAATTGCGTAGAATTAACCTTTACTTTAACAAAAATAACACACTCTTTTAACAGTCACTCAAGACCCATAAGTACAAACTTTAGATTCTCCATGCTAATATATTTTTTTATATTTTACANTTTGCACATAACTTTAAAATATTATTTTGTNTTCAGGTAATTATCACATACTTTTCAAACAATTCTTGATCAAACCCTCACGAGTATATAGCATAGTTCTTCTATGTCAAATTATTATTTTTATCAACTACATTTTGAACTTTAAAAAGCAAAGATGTACAGTATTTTACATGATATTTGATCAACGAATCATCGAAGAACTGTAAACTTAGCATTTGTTTTTTCTTTGTTATTGCTTCAAAAGAAATCATAAAATAAAGATGCCCCTTTTTATTTGCCACCATGTTCGACTCTTCAAGAAGACGGTATTTCCAAAGATAGTATTAATCTAAATAAAAACATCATGAATAGAACGTCCGTTACTAGTTTTCGGTAATTTAGTCTTAAACATGTTTAACGTTGGCCTAGTAATATATTTGCACGAAGTAATTCAGCTGAAATGTGTATGAAAGATTATAATTTTGCAGTAAGAAAGTTTCGAAATTGAAAACCTCTATTACCCCTTTTCAAATTAAGAGTACTTACTTTATAAATATATACTAGAGTTTTCATAGGGAAAGCCACACGGATTGAAATTGGACCATACAACATATTATCTAGACTAAAATTGTTGTCAAGCTAGAAAGAGAGTAGTTGGTTTAAAAATTACTGGTAAGGCCCGTCACCGAATATAGTATTTTACACCATCCTACACACCCGAGGGTATACCAATTAACACCTGCGTTCGTGTCGCCGGTAAATAATACCGTTTTGTTGAAATCAGATCTGATTCCGATTGGTCAGCTATCAATTACGCACGTGGACGATAATTATGACGACCTTCACTTTGAACTTGTACTACGTACGTGGTCCTAATTATACAAATCAAAGTGTCATGGCTTCTTCGTTTGTGAGTACTTTGCAATGCGTATTGCACATTATGTGTACACTTTTTCAAATAGTGGTTTAATTGATTCAAAGTTCATAAAACCCAATACAAAAAATTATTTTTACGTTTTTAGTAGGTTATTTCAGTTTTTATCAGCCTTATCTTAATATTTATACTGGCCATAAATTAATCTATAAACAAAAAGTTCGTTGTAAAACTGGTTAGTTTTTTTGCTGCTAGTATTGCCTTGTTTGCCGATACTAACGTCTTCATAAAGACCAAGCAGTTCCATTTTAAGTTATTTAGCCAAGCGGAGGTCTCATTTCACGCAGAAATACACCATGTAATAGCTGTACACTCTACAGGCTGTATACATATTAAGCCTTTCTACTTTCAAAACAAATAGTGTACTTATGTATTATATGGGCTAGTTAACAACGACCTCTTCAGCTACATCAAATCAAAATGTTGCTCATTCAGGTGATTAGTATAAGCAACTACCAGTTACTATACAGGGTGTTTCATAAGTGCATGCAAATATATATCGTGGTTGTAATATAGAGGTAAAAGTAAGACTAAAACGCCCTTTTACATTTTCCCAGATATTGTTTTATTTCAGAGTTATTCGCCAATTTAGAGATAACAAAGTCAACACAAACTAACTCATTTCTCCCGGAGTTGTTTAGTTTTAACCCTATGCACCAATAACATAGTCAACACAAACTAACTCACTTCTCACGGAGTTTTTTTTTTNNNNCCCTATGCACCAATAACAAAGTCAACACAAACTAACTCACTTCTCACGGAGTTGGTTTTTTTTAACCGTATGCACCAACTCCGTGAGAAGTGAGTTAGTTTTTGTTGACTTTGTTATTGGTGCATAGGGTTAAAAATAAACAACTCCGGGAGAAATGAGTTAGTTTGTGTTATCTTTGTTATCTCTACATTGATGAATAACTCTGAAATAAAGCAATATCTGGGAAAATGTAAAAGGGCGTTTTAGTCTTATTTTTACATCTACATTACAACCACGAACTATTTACATATACTTATGAAACACCCTGTATAATCAATAAATGCTATTAGACGTACTGAATGCATAAATATCACAAGCTTATTCAAATCCTTTCATTAAAATGTGTATTAAGGAAAAAGTTTACCATTATAACCACAACACCTAATAGGTTGTTCATAGAGATTACAATGTGTAGGGACACATTTTAATTTATCATAGAATTTTTGGATCACCCATTACAAAATATAAAAAATATACTTTCAGATTATTGCGAGAAAAAATTAACCACGTGTTCGGCAAACTGTACCCATCTAAATATAATTTTTGCTATCAATCCAGTACTATACTTATATGATATAAAATTATTCGTCAGCTGTGGTAAAAAAAAATCGTCGTATCCAATGATTTCGTATATAACAAGGAGATTTATTGAGATTTTGCTTTCATTAAGCACTTTTTAATAATCAGTAGTTTGAGTGATTTCGAAGATGCAAAGAGTTAACCTTCTGAGTAAGGTAATTGTACCAAATACAGCCTACCCTAAATATNTTGCGCTCCTGTAGACAAACCTGAAAGGAAAATAATTTGAAAAAAAGTTTAAAATGATCTCTCATTATAGGAATATTAACCATGTAAACAGAAAAGTCCTAACTTGGACCTAATTTATTTAGTTTGTTACATNTTGGAGAAAAGTGCAAACTCAAGGTTTAAAAGTGGTTCCTAATTCCGCCTACCACTTGTTCCTAGTATCGCCTATAGGCGGTATTAGGTGCAGGGGAGTTCACGTGTCGGGTTAGGTAGAGCATATGGTTTAAAGTAATGATAATACCCAAAAGACAAAAAGAAGATTTATTTGACAGAAACTCTAACAATTATGTTAAAAACCAAAATCACCTCCAGTCTGTGATGTTAAATTATAAAAAAATTACATCAGAAATCAATGCTTTTGATTGTTAATGCTTAAAAAAATTAAAGAAATCCTAGTGTTTGAAAAAAAAGAAACGGAAATTAGGCACAGAAATTTATATTTATTAAGACAAAATGTACAAATGTATTTTTTGGGGCGAGGGGTTTCTTTGCTGGCCGCGAAACAAAGGCGATGATTCCTGGCGAAGCCCTTGTGGCAACGAAGTCAGTCTTCCCCTTTTGTGTTCTCTGAATATTTTTCGGAGTAAAAGGTACATTCTACGTCCACCTCTTCATCAGAAGTTCCAATGGCCGCTACACTAACCACTACGCTACCAGGACACTTGTTACTAATACCGGCCGTTGGCGGAATTAAAGAGCGTAAAGCGGGCGGTATTAGGAACAACGGATGCATCGTCTTTTACATTAAAAATTTACACGTTTTATTTGCAATGTAACTAAATGTTATTATATTGTTGCATTCTACATTCTATACTCTTCATCATGAAATCGTCACGAGTGGAAAAAATAATCTAACTGGCAGTCTTACCTTTTTTATGCGAATCAGAATAATGAATCACAGACTGCTTTTTACTAAAACATAAGGTTACTTTGCTGTTTTTGCAAAACTGACGGTTTTATTAACGAAATAAGGTCAATTACTCATTTCCTACAATCCTCAGTCGATATTTGAATAATCAAGTTACCGGTTTGGCAGAAACGACCCTAGGCGGTATTAGGCACCTAGGCGATATATGGTACGACTTTCTTATAAGTTGCTACCATTTCGAAAACGCTGAACACATTGCGCACATACAAAGTGCACCGTCCCTCACTAAAATCGGATATATCGTCGGTTGAATATAACTCTGTTGTGCAGTAGTCTTACGATGACGCACACTTACCTTTAAATTTTCGGGATCTCAATACTAGCATCTAGCCACTAAAATATTATCTGATGAACTAAATCCTGTACCTTCGTTTTCTACCAAGAAACGCAGAGTTTACCACACATTTAAGACTCAGTGTTGCTGAGCTCCAAAACTAGGTAGAATTGTCTCGAGTGTAATCACAAAAACTTTATTTAATTCGTTCTGGTTAAAGTAAGGTGAAATCGGCTAAACAATCCGTACATAACACACATTGTACCATANAAGAGTTAAAGTCAAGACTATACTGATAGGAAATTGATTACCACAGCAGTTTCCTATCAAGTTAGTCTTGACTTTAGCGATTTAAATGTAACTGTTGTATGGTACAAGGCATGTTTTGTACGCCTTTCATAAGTGTGAGCGATTCCGTTGTTCGTCAGCCGTCGTCGGTGGGGTGTGGACCACTCCTAAAGAGAGGCTAGGTGAATCCTGGCAAGAGACCCAGTTATATAGGATCCTGGTGTTTGATACCGGCGCCACAGATCCTTGAATATGATGTGCTTGTGAAACTTACGGTTCCACACGTCCTTAAATTTGGTGAGCTTGTGAAAACAACTGTGCTTATTACTGGTGCCACAGGTCAATGAATCTGGCGAGCTTGTGAAACTAACGTTGCCGGAAAGTACACAGTGTAATCAAGCAGAGTGGTAGCCAGTCTGGTACAGACGCAGAGAAGAGCCCAGTTATATAGCATCCTGGGGCTTATTACCGGTGCCATAGGTCCTTGAAGTTGGTGAGCTTGTGAAACTGACGGTGCTTGTTACTCTGCCGGAAAGCAATCAAGCAGCGTGGTAGCCAGTCGGGTACTGATGCAGAGTGGTCGATGGTATTACGCGAGACATTCAATGTGGTATGTAGTCTAAGGCAGGGGAAATATTCGTGTGTGATGGTTTGTACGTTGAGTAGGCCCTACAGACTAAATAAACTATGCAATTCATCATTTACTCAGGTTTTTTTTCCTCCATTACGTTCAGAAACGTATTTCTCCAGAAAGTGTCCAATTTGTAGGATTAGACACGTCTGACAAGGTAAAATGTATGAAGTCTTGACATGTTTGATTTTTGGGAATAATACGGTGTACGCGTAGTGACGTGGTGTGAAAAGGAAGTTTGGTAAACGCTCCCATTTAACTGTGTGTGAAATTTTAATTGCTAATACATCTGACTGGGATTAATGGAGGTGGTCTCATTTCCACGACGTTATTTCCAACAGAGTCTAGTATATTTAGGAGACTTGAATTACTATTTTATGTCAACACTATTGGATTATGATCCCACTGTTA
>KZ878108.1:15158-25343 GCA_003456935.1 Machilis hrabei
GTCGTGCCTGCCTTAGAAGTATTAAAATGCCAATACATATAACTATTGGCAACACCGTCTAGAATTACTCTTCTTTTGTTCGTATTTGCTAGAGTGATGTGCAGACGGCGCCTCTGGTTCAGATGCATCAAAAATGGCCGTGATTTTATTTGTCCAAACGTGCTNTACGTAATAAATCATTTAGTTATTAGGAACACTTTATTTTATGTATAACTAAATGAACTGCAGGAGATAGATGATTTTTTGTTATTTATGGGCAACAATTTTGGATAGTTTGGGAAGTACTAACACTGAAATAGGGCCAATGTTAGTGGTTGTTTTTGTTGGTTCCTGTGAGAAAGTTCCAAGGTTAAACAGAATATTTAAAATCAATTGTCAATTTAACTTGCAAACAAATAACAACAGCACCTTTCATTTTTGTTTTTAAGGCAGTACTTAAAGATAATAGCCTAAGAATTCGAACTTCAAACAAGTTTTTCTTTGTGCGCAATATTGCTTGACAATAGACCGAACAAATGTTTCTATGGGTTTCAATTATTTTTGTTTACTATTAGTAGTTTTTGAGCTTTTATTTTGTTATTTATAGCAGTTCGTTCAATTCTTCTCTTAAGAGAACACTACTTTAGGGAAATGAATCAAATATACAGCAGTAATATTTACTATACTGTTTTATATAACCTTACCATCATAACTTGTGCCATTTGTTTGGAATCAGATGGCCAATATGCACAGCAATGCTAGTGGATGTGACAACATATGTGAATAGTCTACAGCTGTTATTTTGCATCAACTATTTATCAGTAACATTTCATGTGAGCTCCTGTATGCCTTCAACTGATCAAATAGATTTACACACATCATTTAAATGAAACTCTACTTGCATTTTTTGCAGTGGATTAAAACCAGGTAAACAACAACTTACATAAACAGAAGGCTGTCTGAAACAGATAGTAGGGGTACTAAGATTATTCACATTCTCACAGAGGTAAGTACTTTTCTTCAGTAATAGCAGAATTGTGTGTTATTAGTGATGATTGATTGGGCTTCACAGAATTACCTTGGTTAAGAACTTACATAGATGTCACTTCAATTAATTGGCCCAGTTATCAAATTTTCTACCTGTGTAATCAATACAAGATGAATGTTTGAAAAGAATCTTATGCAATACAGTCACAATGCTTTATTTCAGGATCATCCNAAACTTTTCCATAAAGCAAACAATTTTGTTGTAAGAAGTGGACTTAACTATTTGATTATTAGATGTACTGATGTTTACTCCCAATACACAGTACCTCAAAACTGGAAAATACAAGGGCTTGCCAAAAAGGCAACATTTTTTTCTAATGCATGTGAAATGGATACGAAAGACAATGTTACTGTAATGGTCAAAATAATTGCACATAATGTGCACATTGGTTCACAGCTGACTGTAGATGCACAATAATGGTTACCATGGAAGTATGGCCCTGGCAAACCTGTGCGTCTTTCTTCTTAACTTCTGTCAATTTCCCAATTCAGCAAAAGCCTCCAATCAAGGTCAGGTTATAATACCACAGCCTCCACCACAAAAAATGTACACGACTTTCATTAAAAAATGCTATATTATTCAAAAAAGTACAAATGAAATATAAACATGAAAATAAATAATATAAACTAACATCGACAAAGAATATGCCCCCTACCACTGCAGTTACTTACAGACGAAACACTGAAGAAATTGAGAAACTACGAAGTTCAATTAATTCCTTAACTTATACACTTAAAAATGTGCCCATCNCTAAACAGCTATTTCAAAACTGTTCACTAAATTTTCCACAAATGGCTTATGCTTGAGCACTCCCTCAGTCTTTCCATTAAACTATATGTAGNTTAGGCCTAAAAACACAATTACAAGATGATGTACAGAACATGCTTAATATTCCTTATTTATTCAAAACTGTTAATAGCTGGTACTTGAAAATTATCAGTGTAAAATTATAAGTGTTTTTGACAATTTTGATTTTCACATCACATTTAAAGACATCAGAAGAAGAGATTTGTTGTCTTGTCTTTAAATTTTCATGATTGCTAAGGTTATCCCAAAACACTATTAATTCTACATGCTGCCAAAAATTTTAATGTACACTGTATGTGGATGGTTTACACACCAAACAGTTCAAGTCCTCAAAGCACCGTTTGATACAAAACGAGTTTCACTTGAAACATATGCCGGAAGAGTTAGGAAATAGGGCTTAAAAATGTCTTGCATCAACATGTATTGCTTCTGAAAAATCGCACTTCCTTAAAATTCTATTACTTATCAGGTATTAGACATATTTATTGGCTTACACTGTTTTGCTTTTGAATAGTCCATAAATAAAAGTTATATTATATAAATGAGGATCAAACTACATCCTTATATTTCCAGTTTCACTTGAAATAGTACTGGTATAAATGATATGTTAAGTGAAAACATTTACTGAATTTGAAATGAGTATAACTAGCTATGAAAATGGCAGTACTGTCTCCAAATTTTTTAAACAATCCAAAATATTAAAATTGATATACCTCAATGAAAACTTTACCTAACTGCACGATGCTGTCAATTAGTATCTGGGCTGCTAAAACTTTCACATTATACGTGTGCGCGAACTACTCTAAACCTTTAAAAAACACGCAGAGAAAGTATTGTATCACTGGAAGTTACTACACAGAAAAGTTGGTGCTCAGTAAATACANATTAAAAGTAATGCCCTCTCATGTATTATTCTACCAGAACTGTAGTGCAGCAGAAAAAGATTTGAAACTACTCCTAAATGAGCACAAAATGTTAGTCCTTCCCTACAGCAGAAAACCACCTAAAGCACACCATTCTCACGGAAGAACTGAACAGCACTCGCCATCTGGACGCAGGGTACAGTCTGCATTTGCCTAATCAAGAAACGTCTTAAAAAATATCAGAAAGAAAATAACCTAACAAATTTAAAAGTTGACTTTTTAAGGAACAAAATTTAGCTTTTGTTTATAATGGTACCAAATGTTTCTCCTGAACTTAAATTTGATAATGGACACCCATAAAATGACCCACAAGAAAGGTTATTCTATTAGCAACAAAAAACACAGAGACGCTCACAATAAATATCTTACTTAAATCAGATCTTAATGCAGAAGCCAGCTGTTACAACGAAGCATTAGTCACCTTGCAGTACACGAACAACAAAATATAAATCATAAAAGTTTATTATAAAAGATCCAGTCTACTACATTGCCTTAAAAGAATACGAAAAACAACCTCGCTGATGACAAAAGTTTTATTAATACTGATATTCCAGCAATACGGACACACACGAGGGTAGTAGAAAATCCAGTACTTGTCTGTTTTTCTTAGGAAAACCAATTTCTTTGATAATTTGAAGATGGGCCCAATAAGAAATATTCAGCACACTAAGTACTGTGTTCTTCTTTGCCACATATGCATTCACAGCATGTGATAGAAATGTAAAAGCAAGTTTATGTACATACCACATACACTCTTCTCTCTTGTGCAAACCTCATTTAAAAGAACAGAGTTAAAAAAAAGTGAATCTTAAAGAGACAAGTAAAATAAAAATATTGTCAAGGAACTTCCAAAGAAAGGCAAACCACTTTCTACACAGTACAATGTATGATTTAATGCAGAAAACAAGAGAATCGTCAGAAACACTAGACAACATGTACAGAGATGCCACAAAATAACCCTCAAGCAATCTGGCAGTAGTGGGAGGACAAGTAAGAAAATTGCACATTGATTCTCTTGCATTCTAACTGACACAGAGGCAATTTAGTACAGAAAATTTCAATACAAAATAGAGTCACTCGAAGTAAAAAAAAAAAAAAAAAAAATATCGCTGATCAACTCCAACCAATACAATTAACATCCAGTATTTTACCCTTTTAGGTTTGGCGTCTATATAAACAAATGTACAACAACTGGATAGCAGAACCACGTGGAGAATAATTCCACTGTACTTCTATACTACTTGGCCTATAATGTTACCGTTTCTCTGTTGTAAGCCACAGAACAAGGACAAAATGTTAAGGACATAAATCCTGCCTTCATTTTACAATTCGTCTGGATTCGCTATATCTTATGGAAATTTGTACACTCGCAAATTATTCTGCAGTGCAGATTAAAAGAGCTGTTTTAAACTTTTAAAATCCACATCTTACAGAATTTTCTTCACAACATTAAAAAAAAAAAATATCTGCGCACTCACAGTCATTCACTCACTCGCTCGGAAAAATACGAAAAATAGATAGTTATCGCTNNACGCGAGTCTTAAAGAGATTACGGTGTTCCATAATTCGTTTTTTGTGAGAGTCTGTGTCACATTGGTCACCGCTTGTATACAATGTTGCCAAATACACTTAAAACACTCCCACACACATAAAACTTTTTTGTCTTTCATTCAAATGCCACACATGCTCTGTAGGCTTGCACTTGTAAGCACAACGCTATGCAAGATTAAACTGCTTAAGTCGTAGGTCAAGAGCCTTCTGCCTGTTGGCTCATATCGTATAAGATCTGTGCAATCGTTCGAGAAGACTCCACGTTACTTAGCGCCACTGTCGCAAAATGAGGTTCGTAGCTTCGCAGAAATCTGGAAATAAACAATATTTCATACATATTACTTTACCTAGAAATGTGTTCATCTACACTGACACACACTCATCACGTAATACTTTTGTGAAGAACATCACTATTTGTGAGTACCGTACATTTTTTTTTAACCAAGGGATCTCGTCAAAACAAGTATACTAGAAAAATAATGAATGTATTCACAAAATTAGTACTGTTTCATGAACAAGCTGAGACATGTTCCAACACAGATCTACCTGCTCAAACTATTTTAAACTTGTAATGAGCTACAGTTCTTAGAAGTTGAAATAGGAGCACTGAATCACAATTCTCCTAAGATGAAAAGAAATGAAAGGGCGAGTCTTAAAGTAATTCCTGTTCACCGTTTTCAAGATTCTGAAGGAATTTTGCTGGTAGACAATGGGCAACACAACTAAAACTCTGAAATTGTTTCCACCAACAACAGCAGTGCTGTAAATTTACAGAATAAATATAATATGTTTTTAACTTAGCTCAGGGTGGGGTGTTGTCATCTTTATCAGCAAAAACAGTGAAGAGTTTGTCTTATCAATTGGAATTTCAAAGCCTAGAAATGTCACTTACACCATATCGGTACACTTAAAAACAACTTGGAAAGTGAACAACACAGGGTGGGGAGCACTTACGTCTATAAAAAAAGTGACTAAAACGTGACTGTGTGTGTATTTAGTACCTAATTCTAAATTTTAGTTATGATTTTTTAAAGGATTCATAAATACAAAATTTTTCGTATTAAAAGAAAACAAAGTTTTGAATACATACAAAAACATTTTAATTTTATAAAAATCATCCCCATCAAAAATAAGCCAGGTCTGACCAGTTAAGTTCTTGGATAGGGTTAGCCTTTTATTTTGATTTTTGTTTACAACATAATTTGCAAATTCTTTACAATCTAATTTGCAACATTCTTAAATATTTTTAATTAATAACATACCTTAATTAGGCCACATAGTACAAAGGATACTAGCAGAGTTGTTACGTTTTAAACAGGATTTAAAAAAAATATAATAAGTTCTAAAACAAATGTATGAAATCAATGAAAAAATCTTTTATTGCATTAGTGGTTTACAGACAGTCTAAAAAATAAAAATACTGCATTTTGAATCTATTGTCCACTACGCCACAATCACAAGTGAATACTTGTGAATAAGTACCAGTATTATATGATTGAAAAAAAAATTATTTTAAACCTTTAAAAGTTTACAGACAGTCTAAAAAATAAAAATACTGCATTTTGAATCTATTGTCCACTACGCCACAATCACAAGTGAATACTTGTAAATAAGTACCAGTATTATATGATTGAAAAAAAAAAATTATTTTAAACCTTTAAAAACTTGTTTTAAATGAAAAGAACTTGCATAAACCGTGTTTTGGGGGGGTTAAAAAAAAGCCTTGAATAATTTTTTTTTGTTCTTTTTAAAAACACATGTTTTTTCCAGCCTTGGAAACTAATCACAAGGATATACTAATAACTTAATTCCCTCTTGATATACAGCAAGTGTAAACTTTAGGCGCCTTTCACACCGATGTGAAATGTGCAGCTGATTACATGCTGCAAGTCGCATGGTTCATCTCATGGTTTTGCTTTCACATTGACATTGCACTCCTGGACTGGCTCTGTTACAGTCAGGCTAATGTTATTGCTTTAACTGGTTTGGTGATGGCTAGGAGAAGGAGGACAGAAACAAAGCTATGGACTCATNCACATTTGAGAGACAATATAGATCCTCNTAGTGCGCCTGTAAAAGATAACGTTTTTGCGACTTTGTTCCAGGCTTTATCTTTTTCACTGGGAATGCTGATTTCCCTCAAGTAGTTATTGTACAGACTATTCTTGACAATAGGGACAAGAAAAACTTGAAATAGGGTAGAGAAGGCCAACACATTCGAACCAGGTAGTCTTACATTTATTTCTGTGAAATTAAGTGGTGCAGTTCATTCAATACAATGTTCATGAACACAAATCTTGAGAAACAATAGATAATGCTGGAAGGCCTAAAACATGGAGAAAAAGTACAACAACAACAATAACTTATGTGCTTTGTTGGGAGAAGATGAACACTACCTAACTTTACATTAAGTTACACTCTAGCCTCAGTAATAATAGAAACAGGTACTACTGAAAACCATACATACAAATAAAACAGCACCTCTATAATGTAAAATGTGAACTAATGCAACATTTGGTGAATACAAATCAAACTACAAAAAACAGACTAATAGTAACCTAAAACTAGATCCAACACTTCATGTTAACCTAACAAAATGCTTATACGAGGGTGGGTTGAACAGTTTTGAGCCTAACATAGAAACAATTTTTTTTTTAGCTCATAGTCTCCTTTTCAGTCGATACACTTAGTCCAGCGATGCTCCAACCACTTTAACCCGTCCAAATAGTAGTTGGCGTCTTGCTCTTCTAAATAAGCATCTATGGATGCTATGACTTCCTCGTTCGAGGAAAATCTCTGTCCTCCGAGCCAAACTTTGAGTTTAGGAAATAGAAAAAAGTTACTGGGGGCTAAATCTGGTGAATATGGAGGGTTGTCAATCAGTTCGTGAATTTTGGCCATGGCGACTGTCGAAGTGTGATGGAACAACACTTTTTTCTTGTTCAAATGCGGCCTTTTTTTTGTTGCAATTTCTGCCTTCAGATGATCAAGTAATGATGCGTAGTAGTTCCCTGTGATTGTTTTACCTTTTTTGATGGTCATCAAGTACGATTTGATGGGTTTTTTCAATGTTCTCGGTGGTTGTTGCGTTTTTGGTCATCCCGAACGCTCATCGTCAGCCAAGCTGGTACGACTACGTTTAAACTCAGCCGCCCATCTTTTCACGGTGGCAAATGATGGAGCAGTCCCCCCGTAAACAGCGTCCAACTCGGCTTTAATTTTCACAGTCTTATTGCCTTTTAAATGCAAGTATTTAATCACAGCACAATATTAATTTTTTTTTCAATTTTACGAAAACACTGAAATCCACCGACACAAATGACTTTCACACAACAACGGATAATCCAAAATGTCTGAAATTTTCAGAGGTATCTTTCAAAGCATGTATAGTCGCAGCACCAAAGTGGCGATGACTAGTGGTGCCATCTTCATGTTGAGGCTCAAAACTTTTCAACCCACCCTTGTACAGTTCGTAACAAATATACATGCTAACGTTTCACATATAAACAGAATGGTAATAATATAAGTGTTGATGATAGTTACAAGTCATTTACATACCTTCTTCCATTTGTTGAATAAATGACTAGGTTACGAAGGATAAGAGACGCAGTAAGACGTATGCTTTTTGTTACTGGACCCTCGTTTTCATCCTTAAAAAAGAATAAAACAATGTTAGTCACTTTTCAGTTCACTTTAAAATTAGCACTTTTCTCGAACAGGGATGTTCAANGATNCATATACAGATATGCTATTACAGAAAAAATCTTTTCAGTGTAACATTTTCCCATATATTTTAAATGCCTGGAGATCCAAACAAACGAAAGTCAAGCAGAAAATCATTCATNTGTAAACAAATTAGTTTTAACATATTTTTCATACTGGAGGCTCAATCAAAACAAATGCAGCCAATATACTTTCCATGTTTAGGAGTACACATTTGTCAAAACATTTTCTCCTTTTTGAAATTAAATTAACATTAATTTAGCTTACAGATGAAGATTCTAAAGTTTGATAAGAGTTGTTTCTGGTTAGATATAGTCTACTACTCTCTACACCCAAAGAATAGTACATGTTGTTACTAAGATTTCAAAACACATTAAGCATGCCTTTGAAGGACATACCGATTGTATATAAATACATATGGATTATACCTACAATGTACGATCATTCCACAAGCAATTTGAAATGGAGGGTACCCGCTTTACGACACTGGTTATGTTTTGATACTGTTCAAGTGATTTAATAAGGGACCCCCATTTTAGCAAAACTTTGGATAGATTTTAATAATTTTTATATTACTTCCATTGTTTTATGTATGACTATAGCTGGACGCCCATTAGTTGCAAGGGGTAGCAAGGCGCAGAGAAAATTTCCTCGAGAAAAATATATAGAAACAAATGGAAGNNTGCCCACTACAGGCAAGGCGAGGCAAGACACCATNGCTAGATAAATCTTGGAACTTCTGGAGACGCCTTGGTACCTCTTGCCTTTAGTGGGCGGAGCAGCAAGGTGTGGTAATCTTTGTTTCGGAAACTCCCTTACGTCTTCAGTAGGGCTCGGGTATCATCTCTGAATTGAGTCGGCAAACAACTACTGTATGTTACTCCTCCATGTGGTGGATATGCAATTACCGGTAATTACTCTAGTCGGCAAAGGCAGGTATTTGGTTGCTATGGCAGTATAGCTTCAGTATTTAATACATTGACACAGAACTGTTATATTCCAAATATATGAACAGTTATTTTCACTAACAGTACATAAAAATAAGACAAGGTAGATTGAAAAACTAGAGCACCCCTGCTCTAAAAGATGCCAAGACCTGTGCAACAAAGACTGAATATACACAATGTTAACATTATTACATACTGCACCTATCTATCCTGACAGAATATAATGATGCTTGAAAGAAAAAGTCAAGCAAACTCCACAAATCTATTTCCTTATACCTTAACAGAAAAATAATGATTATATTATAAAATCGCATGCTTTCTTGTGATACATTATGATTTTCACCAAGATTACTGATAAATTGTTGAGAGAATGTAGCCTTGGTTATGTTAGTTATCATTAAGAAAATCCTTAGCCTTTAGGCACCGTAAAACATAGCATTTGCAGTTCTTGACTTGATCAGTGTGAAGACAGGAAAGCAGAATTTTAGNATGCATTTATCCAAAGTTCTGAAAATCTATCTTCTGATCAAGTTGAGAACTGCAAATAATGCATACAACAATGCATAAAGTGGTTCACAAGAGGTNGAACCTTTTCACCTATAAACCGAAAACCTTGTAGAAACTGCGATGAAATGACAAACCCCGGCAGGTTTAGTTTGCTGTTACCATTCCTGACCATACTGATGAATATAAGTATTGTTTGAATAATGTCATTTTCAGTGACTCCACATGTGCTAACACCAACCGATAACTGTCATATATGGGAATCAGGAAATCTACTTTACTTCTACCAAAAAATATTATTAATTGCCCCAAACAGATAGCTCCTAAATTAAAGAATTTATAAAGGCTTATTATGGGGCAAATCATTTACGGACACCCTCTATTAGGCACACGTTCTCGCCCAACCATTTACAACGAAGAATTCTATTCAGACTATCACTCGAGTGAAACTTTGTAACCAGAAGTTTTAACAACAAGAATACAGATCCTTAACCCATTGGCCTACACTCACGGAAGTGTTCCGTGGCAAATTTTTATGGACCAAAACGAGACACATGGAACTGTTCCGTGGTCTTGATTAATTATATTTTGTTCAAATAGTTATGTCTTTTGCCAACAGATGACAGCTCCAGACGGTTCCCTAACAAACAGTCTTTCTTTACCAGCAGGTGAGGTTTGCAGAAACCCAACAGATGGCAGGGTA
>KZ878123.1:0-16291 GCA_003456935.1 Machilis hrabei
ATATTCGCAACAGAAAGAAAATTTGCCTCCGCCATTATAATCGCTTTTTAAAAGAACCCACAACAAAATACAATGACGTGCTGAAAATAACTAAAACCAATTTATATATTGTGCTTGAGCCCCCATTTGTGAAGGAGTGTAATTTACGTACTTATTATTAAGAACATTACGGGTATTTCTAGAGCCACCCTTTAATACATTAAAGTACGTTAGTTTTCCTAGCTTAGTTATCTAGAGGTGTTCCCTCCCCAGAAAGCAATATGAATCTGTTTAGCAATGATTTCCAACACATCTTTAAAATATACATATATATTTATTTAACAATAATAAAACATATACTTACATCTCAATGTGACGTTCATCTTCGTTCACACTACACTATCGAAATCTTTAACACAAAATATTGTAAACAATATCATCAAACAATTATCAATCGACTGACCCTCTCCTATATTTTACTATCCTTTTTACCATCTTCTTATTTCCAAAGTCAAACAACTGTTATCGCATCACGCGCTTAATTTGCATTCTTATAAACTAAGTGCAAGGTGTCATTTTAATTATGTGCAGTTTAGTGACTTGCTATCACCTTGAGCACACAAATACCTATCTATTACACAAAGAATTTCCTGTCATGCATCCTGTACAACCAAATTGTGTTGACGCGCCTTAAAGCAACAACAACAACATCCTGTACATAAATGTCTAAGTTTTACCTTTGAACAATAAACATAATTAATTTAAATAAATGTTATACATCTATTTCCTCACAACAAGTTGCGTTCTATCCGATATCTCTGGATAGGTTTTGTACCTAATAAGGGAATACTGCTTATTGTATATCAGAGTGATTTAGGATTTTTCATTATTTTATTTTAATTTATTAAGATATGTTATGTTTAAAATTAATAATGCGGGTTTGTTCGCGTCTTTTAAAGTTTAACCTGCTGTAATATTTTTGGACTCGTATTAGTGAATTTCGTGGCTCATTTGTCCTCTGCGTTCTGGCGGTGATCTTCAAAATAGGTGTTGTAGATTTTTGCTGTATTAATTTTGTTTGATGTGAAAAATTCTCATAGCCAATTATTACATTCGATGTACTAGATTGCAGCTAATTGTAAGTAGAAATTTACATANATATTTGTTTCGCGTAAGTGTTGTAGTTTGTTGAAAATGTGTATCTAAAAGTTCATTCNCTCCTATTAACCTTTAAAGTTCCTTAATATTGTTTACAGTCATATTTTTTGCTTCCAAAAGTACCTTGTGGATTATGGTATTATATATATAGTTATAAAATATATATTCAATACTATTTTATAAATTCAAGCTATTAAAATTGTCATTTATTATGTCATATGAGACATGGGCACTTTAGGTCGTCGTTCTGTTCCGTTCCGTTATACAATGCCAGTATTGTAGGGGTCGTTCAGGAACTGAAAGCAGTTACGATAGCCAATGTAAAGGAACGCGCCCATACCATCCATGGGCACTTTACACATTACCGTATTTTAGGGATCGGTATGGAACGGAACGTCATTAGAAGAGGAAATGGAACTGAAAGCGACCGTCTCTTTATGAACAACTGAAAGTGCATGATGCGTTCGAGTAGTACAATGGAACCAATTTGTTTCATGGTTTATTTTAAAATGTATGAATTTAAAGTGCATTTCGCCGTGCCAATCAGGTAGAGAAGGTAAATGTTTATCTGTTAATATAGTTTGGTGGTAATTTGCTGGTACGATTATGATTTAAATAGCAAAAGGAATTTTACAAATAAATATGGCGGCGTGATTCGCGGTTTTTACATTTAAAAAATCGTTACTATTGTTCGCACTCGTTTTACTGAATTTCGTAGTTCAATTGTCCTCTGCGCTCTGGCGGTCTCCTTCAAGATAGCTGTAGCAGAATTTCGCTCGAGTGTTTTTAGTATATATTTTTTTGAGTGTCAGTTTTTATTAATAGTTAACGGGATTTAATTTTAGTCTATTAAATTGTTTTCTTTTGAGAAAAATTTAATTTATCTTATAACGTTAAATTTTCTGTCACTCAGTCAACATCTTGACTTTGAGTAATTCAGTTTGTAAGTTATTATCTTGTAGTAAGGTAGTCGTCATTTAGTTTTGAGCACATGTTCGCTTGAACAAAACGTTCCGTATACTCAAACGACTGATTTTTTTTGTAGAGCTTTTGATGCATAATTATTGCCTGGTGGAGCGTTAGCTGGATGTACTCTGATAAACGCATAGTAAATGGTTAAATTGCTTGAGTCATTATTCATGGATGGTTCACTTACCATTGTTGGATGATGGTAGTAAATCTGGAGACCGTCATAGCTGAGTTTCTATAGGTTTTGATGGGTATTCTTCCATCTGTAATTTCATCTTTTTAAAGTATGTTATACGTTTNTCAACGGCTTACGTTGGACTTCGACTAAGGTAGTTAAAAGTGGTATAATTGGTTGGCGTACTGGTTTTAGCGAGCACTTGAGAACGGAAGGTTCGTATTTAATAGCGTCCATTAAACTACTAAAGCCTGCACCGTGGTCTGTTGATAAACGGATAGCGTATGTAGTGTCCTTCTGAAGTTTCCGTTAATCGTATGATCATTGGCAATATTGGTACCGNTTAATAGTGAGTTTTATGCCGCTATTTTATTGCGTACGTAATCTTAGCGAATTGGATGTGTTTGTTCGATATTGTAATAACNGCTTCTGAGTATTTTTCCTTTCACCGTTATCGGGAGGAGAACGTTATCGATCTAATACTCTGATTATACTTTACGTGGACGTGATTAACCGTTAACGTTAATGTCACTGAATTCATTATTGTTCTAATATATTTAAAAAAAATGTACTGACGACGAGACAAAATATCTTGAAACGTTTACTTTGTAAAAAATATGTAATAAATGTCTTGAAAGTGAAAATCTTTACTAAGTTTTACCTTTGTTTTGTTGTTGTTGTATTGAGCGTTGCCTTGAAGCTTTTACCGTCTCATTAAATCCTGTATTTTCATCTTACAGGCTTCACGAGCAGTGACGAGGTGTATTTCTTTGTGTCTACTCCGACGTGTATATGGTTCTTCGCGTCAGCAGAACACGAGAGGTTCAGCACTGAACACTTGGAGAGAGCGATACCATATCTTATATGACCCAGACTTTATTTTTCACCAGTTGTCTGGAATTTATTTGTTGTCGTTATGCATGTTTGTGTAATAAACTCATTCATAAATTCTACTCGGATTNCCATATCTCATCTTTTCCTTTTTTTGTAACGAGTATTTTTTATATTTTTTGGGATCTTTTCATTTAGGCGTCCGGGAAGGCATTAAGCCACATTCATATTTTTCCAGTGGCGCCCTTAATTGTAGCTTCCTTAATTCTGGTAATTAATCAGTTATAATTCGATTAGTTCATGTAATTAGTTTGCTATATTTTTATATTAAATGTTCATCATTAATTTCCCGAACTCAGTAGCCTACCCTGTTGAGACTCTTGCTGGTTTTGATGGCCAGATTTAATTGTTTAATTATTATTTGAGCTAGTTGTGTTGCAGTTTTTTTTTTTTTTTNTTGTTTAATTGTATTGTTTTTGGCCATTTCAAGATAGCGCCCTGTTTTGCACGCTACATTATTGGCACCCAANTTAGTTGGGCCGTTACATTTATAGCTAACCCATCTGTNGGTTNAGTCTAAGTTTATTGTAGGTAGCTAAAGGCAATTTTGTGCGTTACACGGGGAAGAAGAGGAACCATAGTTCCACTTCTACTATGGCGTGGCGAAGAAGAGTGTGGGATTTGGAGAGAAGTCTCAAAAATTTTTTGCAGACATTTTTAAATGCCATATCAATTTTATCGATCGCGCCGTGGAAATGATTATGGTAGGTAAGACTGTAGNAAACCATGCGTCTACGCAGACAGAGGTCGACCCCACCAGGCCAGCTGAAGCTGAAAGCCAAGCTGAAATTCAGGTGAGTATGAACGAACCTTCAGCTGCTTCCTCACACATACCTTTCCAGTTCCAAGCTACACCCAAAATACCTCCACCACTTTCTGTACGCCAAATTCCAAAAGAGAAGATGATGACGAAAGTAAGATCAGCAGCACGGAAGCGGAAACTAGATGATTCAACACCTTCTCCTGCAACTCCGGTAACCAAGCTACCTCAAAAGGAAAAGCAAGCAAATCGTCCAAAATCTTCCAGGATTCAGCGTCACCGAGAATATACGGCGATAATTACTGGCGTCTCGCTGACAACCAAGATGGCTGATGTCGAGGAGGCATTGATGAACAAGTTTTCATCTTTCCAGAGGTGTCTCCGAGTCGTCGTCCGGCGAAACAATGTGCACACCGCCTATGTGAGAGNGTTCTTCTCTGATGAGAGGGACGTCTCGCTTATTCTTAAAGATTACCTTACCATCAAGGGGGTTGTGCACACAGTCGGGGCCGTCCAGAGCCAGAACCAGACCAAATCAATGGGAACATCAAGCTGACGACAATGCAACCAACAGTCAGCAGTCAGTCCAACTGGAAATGCTGCGATTTTTCCAGTTGCTGATAACCAGAATAGCACCGCAGGAAACTACGGGCTGTAAATCTAATGCGTATTTTTGGTCATTCTTTCCGAGGTCGATTCGAGATTGGAACCGTTTAGAACGTGAATAATAACTTGTGGTGCCTCGTGCACCCCCTGCCAAGTACCTTACCGGTTGATTGCAGGTTATGATGTAGATGTAGACATCTATACCAGCCCTGAAACCAACAAGGACTCCATTATTTCCATTACCACTTCCATCAAAACCCTGACTCCACACCTATCCAAAGCCATCTTGTGCACACGACCCTGAGGAAGACGTCCCCACGTGACATCCAACTTTCCCGCCTCATTGCTTCCTAAGCCTTTTTTTTAGTTAGGGTTATGCACCGGGAACCGCCGTTTGGCATTACTTCCGGTGCGTCTTAACACTAACATTTACGGCCACTTTTTATTCCGACATTACATGCACACATTTAAGACAACACAAGTGAGTGCTCGGACGTATGCCAACACAAGTGCACACACTTAGGACAGCACAAGCAAGACACCCATGCCCTAGCCAGGAATCGAACCTGGGACCTCCGGCGTTCAATGCCACGGGACTAACCACTAGGCTACCGGGGCCGACCGCTTCCTAAGCCTGACCAAAGTACGACCAGCTAAAACAATTTTACCTCCGATTCACCTTACCCACTTATACCTATTCCATCAGTAGCTGAAGGAGCCAACCCAGTCAGGGTTAGGCTCGTAACAGCCGTTGTAGCCCTTCGGGTTACAACAAATACGATTTCATTCATTATTAGCGGTTTCTTCTATCAGTCTTTAGCTGTTCATTCCTGAAGAAGCCACATGAACATGAAGTGAAACGTTGAAAGATTTCCAGTAACGACGGCGAGTAATAAATAGTTCGACTAGTTCGACATATTTGACAAAGAATTNGCCGAGTCTCCGATTCTACAGAAACAAGTGACTTTCACGTTCCTATCTTTTATGGAAATTTATCATTCCTAAATATATATAGAGTGGTTATTCCTAATGACAACAAAAATAAGGAAATCACACAGTAGGTTGTTTCGTGTCGCTTGATTTAAATTAATAGGGCTATAAGTGTATATGCAGATTATATTTGATTATAAAATATTAAGTCTTTTAAGTATCTGAACAGCATAAATAAAAAGGTAACATGAAGAATTGACTGCATATTGGAGTGAAAGTATAGCATAATAAGGCCGTAGAAATTAGTAAAAATGTTAAATCATTATTAATACATGATAGGCATTTTGCCGATACGGAAAAACAGTTTTTATGTTTCTACAATCAAAAGCTACATANCCACGTTCTCTAAAAATCTGCTTTTGGCTCCTGATTAAATGTGAAATAGTATTATATTACACGCAACAGAAAGTTTGTTCATTTCTGTTTGTGGTCATGCATCTAGGAATGTACAACTTTCTTTTCTGAATAGTTTGGAAAAGAAAGAAGAATATGTCAAAGAATTGCTGTGACAGAGAACTAATGAAATTCTTGTCAGAAAGCTTGCCTCATCCCAAGAAAAGGAAAAGTCACTGAATTAAAAAATAGACGCCTGAAGCTAACTGCCTGAAAAATAAAACTTTTAAAGAAACACCCTAGAAAANAATAAATTGTGACTTTCAACATTGAAATTAAGTTGGCAGACGTTGAAAGAGAGTGTTTAAAAACAATCATACCTGATAACCACATGTATGAAAACTAAATCATTCTTTAACAAACAGCAAAAACAATTTCACTTATCTACAGAGCGTTAAAACTATTTTTATTGTACAAAACAAACATACATAATTTATTTTGTGAGACGTGTAGTGGGAAATTGAAAATAATTAAGAAAGGATTAATTTATTGTTCATTTTTAGATGAAAATATAAATGACGTTTTCAACAAGAGTGTTATGGTTTGTATGTAATGTTCTGTATTAGTTTTATATTATGTTATATAAAGATTGCTAATTAACTACGGGGACTTGGCTTCAGAGCGCAACACTGTGTAATAAATGTAAGTGGAGTGGTGGGAGTAGATAGCTGTGTTCATTGTGAGTCAGACCTGCGTAACAGTCAATAATGAGGGATACAATTTGCAGTAAGATGTAGGGTAAAGTCGGTATAAACATTGCTCTAATAAATGGTTTTAAGTGCTGTTGTGTAAGAAAGGTGTGATAGATGGAACACCCGAAAGTAGGTATAAGGACATGTAGGAAAAAAATAAAACGGGATCCATTTTAATCTATATAAATAAGTGACAATATTCCAGTAACTTTTACTACGTAAGTGTTCCTCAGTACTTTAAAAGTATTTGTTCCAATAGAGGCTAACAGTGTTCAACCTCAGCCATTAGCTTTTTCATTGTTACTGGACAAAAGCTCTTTCTATTTTATAAAGTACCTACTCCTTCAATGCTACGAAAAGCTTAGTTCTTTACGACATAGAAGAGGATATTGNAAACCTTCTAAAGACTGACGATTAGCGGAAGTGAATTTGAATAGGGCTTTATTCAAACATTGAACACAACCAATTCAGGACCTAGGTGGACTAACGACCTAACGTCACTTAAGCTGTAATTGCTACCAAGGCATATCTGAGTTTCATAATCACTCTGTTTTTTTTTATTTCTAGCTCACTCCTAAGTGGCAGGAGAGGTGTTAAAGTGGAAGCATGCTACAATTTCTTATGCCTCGTCCAACGTGAGCGGATGACTATCAGTCAGAACCCATCATGAGATCGATAAATAAACCTTCTAAGTTGCTATGTTTGGAAAGTTCAGTATTAGGGTACACTTTTTTTTGCAGTTTCTGGAAAGTACTGTGTTATTTTTGTTTTTTATTGTGTACTTTTATGGATTAAAATAATAATAAAAAAATCAATTGCGACGTTGCAGCTTTTTGCTTAAGAAGAATGAATGTGAGAAATTCATTACTTAATAAAGAATATTACAATATTAAAGAAAACTGCACCTGGAATAAAAAAGGCGAAGAAAGAACATGCGTTTTCCTTTATAAACTTCATGAAACATGCAAATGGGGTAGGTGAAGTTGTGGGAAAACCGTCGACTAGGAAAATCATCGACAGGCAAAATCGTCGACAAGGAAAACCATCGACCAGGAAAACGGTCAACAAGGAAAACCATCGACAAGGAAAATGGTCGACAAGGAAAACCATAGACACGGAAAACCATCGACAAGGAAAATCATCGACAAATTTTTGTTGACCATTCTCCTTGTCGACGGTTTTCCTGCCGACGATCTTACTCCGACCCATGCAAAAACTTAGTGGCGGCAACACCTTCCGCATAGGAATCAAATGGACAGTTTGAATAATGAAGAATTTTTAGTGATGTTGAGGAACTGGATCATTAAAACTAATTCGGTGAACTGCTTATTTCTCCGTTAAAAATACATGCGAAGTTTCTGTGCTTATAGTAAAAATGTAAGTTTTTTAGTTATAAAGACTGTAAGACAAAATTTAATTATAATAACTCATTCTTGTCATATAGTTGTTTTGTTTGTTAATTTATAACTTACGTCTAAATTATATGGAGTATCAGAATTGGTAGAAACTAAAAAAAGGTAATATGATGTACTTCTTCTAAAGATTGTAAGATGACAAACCATTTTTATTGATGGAATATTTGTTTAGAAAATATTTAGATGTTCGATTTATCTTATATGCTGGGATAGTTTGAAAAAAAAACCAACGTATTATTTCATTGTTAACTTGATAAACAAAATGTTTATTAATATTAATCTATCACAGTAATACAATTTTATAATTTTTCACTAAAACTGGATGATTTTAAGTCTACTCTCAACTTACGACTTTAGAGAGTTCATAGTTCTAGGTCACATATGTAATTAAAATACATTGCAACAAAAATTAAATAATATTGTCAGGCTAGCAAAGAGTGCAAGCGTATCTCAGTTTAGTGATTATAGTTGAAATATGTATAACAAGTGAGAAACATGATGTTAACTTTTGATTTAAATTTGCTAAAAAACACATTTTTGTAGTGAAGTCATTAATCCACCCAGGTCCTTAATTTAAAAAAAATATCACACATAAGCTCACTAGACTATTCTCATAACTACACAACAAATGAATTAACTCATATTATATCCAAGTCCCTATATCTGAAGGCTTTTAAAGTATCGTAAATGTTCTTTCAGAGTAACGAACGACAACTAATAGTGGCCCAAACTTCTCGAACTTCATAGTTTTCNTCAACACATTATTGATTCCTCGGAGGTTCCAGTTCTCATACCTGATTCCCAGCGATCAAAAGTAGGTCAAGGTAAGATTGTTCTTGTAGTCGTGAGCTCCATTGCGATTTAATAAATTACTGAAATAATGGAGTTGACATACCCCTATGTCAGTTATTTTTATGTTTTAATGCTGTCTTAGAGCATTGCAAATTTTGTAGTAATTTCATATCTTTTGAATGAAAATACGAGGTGCAGTCAAATGAAAAGGTGCCGAGAGGTGCAGATGTTGAAGTATTCCTACCTTAAAAGAAGGCGCTATGAGCTTGAAGGCAGCTATCACATTGTTGAGGAAGGCGATGTATGCCTTGTTGATAAAAGTCCTTAGGCTGTGACAGCAACCAATCCGTCACAGTGTCTTTGACGTCGTCTTTCAAAGAGAACCTATGACCATTCAGGTGTTTTTTTAGTTCGTCCACCTGTTGAATGAATTGTGGAGTGATTACGACGTTTGCCTGACCGGGTCATGCATCATCGGCCACACTTTCATGGCCTCCACGGAATCGCGCACACCACCTTTTCACAGTTCTGTGTGAAACACAGTCTTGACCATAAATATTGGANATGCGTTGGAAAATTGCATTAGGTGTGTTGCATTCTGCAGTTAGGAGTCTTATCANAGGCCTCTGTTCTTCCACAGTGAAATNTTCCAGTTGAAACGCTATGATAACTACGTTATTACCGTATAATGGATGAAAGCACAACAGACGGGTCTCTTTATATGCGTCCCCTACTCAAATCACATGNCCGGGTGGTAACGATACACATTTGCATGATGACTCATACGCGTACATCAACCAACAAAATGCTGCCCTCTATTGTACAGACACAAACCGGGCCTCTCCGTTGCAACCGTCATCACCTGTTCATTTGACTGTCCCTCATAATACAAATACAACCCGATATTTTCGTTGCACTGGATCGGTAATAAGTTATAACAATTTATGTTGAGTTCAGTTCAAGAAATATACTGACAGGCTGTATGATTTACATTTTAGTTACATCTTTTATGCATAGCTAAAACGGCTGCGTCTAATCCATTTTCAGTAAAAAAAAAAANAATGTTTAATTTCATGCTGCGTTCATTTTATCTATTCAGGAACTGCTGTCGCCACACCTTCTCGCTCCCAATTAGACACCATGTAACGAAGCAGATTCGGTTTTGGGGTCTCGCAAACACAAAAATGCTCCAGCGTTGTGGACGCCGTTCGTGCAACCATTACTACCTCGTTAAGGCGGATTGCCTTGCTGCCCTGTTTAAATGGCACCCATGGGGATTCGTAGTGGTTCCCTAGCCAACAAGCGGAGGTATCAAGCTAACCATGGAATTCATGGGCATCAGAATGTGTTTTAGTAATTGCCGGTGATTTACTTGTCTTACATGTTTCACAAAAGATATTAGCTTCTATATCTCAGGCCTTCCTCTNGTACCAACACAAAGAGATTCAAATTTCATTAGAATGGACGTTACGTTGGTTATCAAAGGGTGAGTGTAATACATTGCATCACAATCTAGTTGGTTTTCAACTTTTAAACGAATACAAAAGTAACCTATAGTATAAAAGCCATTTATGGAAAATTAATAAAAGAAAACCATGTCCAACTTTTAATAATGTCCTGTAACTCAGGTATTTGTCTCAGCTTAAGTTTAAACAGTTATTCAAGATAATCAGTGGGTGCATCCCTTCTTACTTCTAGCATTTCGCGTTTTACTCACTCTCTTCCTGTACTTGCATCTTTTGTAATGCGTNAACAGAATAATTCAGCATCAGAAGTAAATCACTAATTGACAAAATCAAATGAGCAAGTGAGTTTTCTTATGTTTGGTTTTGACTAAATTCTGCAAAATGGTGAAAGGGGGTTAAGACGTACCTTAAGGGGGCTGGTCACGCTCCTGGACAACAAATAGATTAATTTCTGGCTTATGTGGAACAAATCGGGGACAATAATAAATGAGAGACCTAAAACAAAGCCTTAGATTAATTTTGGTGTAAAGTTTTCTAAAACTAATTAAAATCTAATATGTGTAATTTGTTGCACTCTCGAATTATGGCAAGAAAAGCTGAATTCACCAAATTACACGTCTTAGATTTTTATTACTTTTTACACTTTACTTTTTACATTTTACACCAGAATCAACACAAGGCCTTATCTTGTTCAATGTCTCTCGCGGTTAAATTTACAGGATTTGTTCCACATAAGACAGAAATAGAGCAAGTTGTTGTCGTGAAGCAAGAACAGAATCCTTAATAAAATCGATGCATTGCGTTACTTTCATGTTGGGCTGGCTGTGATAAGTTTATATTGAGTACAGCTAGAATGAATGTGTGCAGAATGGTAGAGAAGTAATTATTTTACGAAATCCAGCTACTCATGTCACAATTTTGAAACACATATTGACAGTTTCACAGTTTTCAAATTAATACAATCAGTTATTCTATACATTTACCGAAATTAATTTCTGTGCGTTGGAAAGAAATGTATGGCGGTAATTAAAAACTCCTACAAACAAAGCTTATATATATTTTTAGCAAAACAAAATTTCTAGACTGATCTTTACTAGTGTTCTTTTTAAACGTTGATTCTCGAGTTCTACGCTTACTCGGAGAGTTCTCGCCGTGTCTAATAAACACCCCTTCGAGCGTGAATAGATTCGATGTATGATGACCTTGGTGTTTCGTCAGATTGAAAGCCACACTCTAGAGAGAATAATAAAAACTAGTAATTTATTTTATACAAAACAAGACCAAACTCATTTGTGTTTGTGTAGATGACAACTGCAATGGATGTNGAAAAGTCAGTGTCATAAAAGAACACAAGAAACTTAATTTGCTCATCACAAAATAAATGCAAAAAAATCGTGAAAGTTCTCTCCGAACAACTCGTGGATTCGATGTCGAAGATGTAGAATCCTGGATACTGGTTTCTCAAAGTGCAGGCTCACCTTTCAGTTTCCAACAANTTAGGTTCCTGAACATTAAGACTTCTCTGTTGGTGAAGGAAATACGATGACTAAACATCTGCCGTGCTGTGTTGAACCACCCTGTAGTTCGGCGAAAACGGTCGACTTTATGTCACTGAGAGCAGACATAGAGCGAACTGAAATAGGTCGAACGAAGCAGAGGCCAGTATATTCTTTATTCAACTGTTTAAAAATAATAATTTACAAGTTTATTGAATGCAATACAATGCTATTAAATAAACTTCATACAGTGCATTGGTTAACTCCAATTAATTAAAAAATAATGACAGTCGTACAAAATATTAATATTTAGCAAACTAAGAATAAATGGACTTACTTGCAGACAAATACATAAACATAAGTGTTAAGACAGGCGCCTTTGCTGTTTCTCCTCTCTTTTGGACAATCCAAGGCCTTTAAAACAATTCTTATCAGCCACATTTAACATAAACTTCCACTTGCTTAATCTCGGTGAACTGGTTACATAACTCGAAGGAAAGGCGAATTTAAAGAACCAGTATNAAAATTTAAAACGAAATTGAAAACTGATAATTACAGAATCTGTTTTATAAACAATTCTTGACTGTGTGTGGTATGTATGTTATATGCACAAAATCTGTCGACAGCGAGTGCTCGAAATATGTTAATTGAAGAAGATTAATTTTTGCATCAAAGATATGCGAATATAAAGTAGATAAAGTCAGTTTATTATTTTTATTTCAGGTCACGGGTCTAGAGGTCTTTATTCGACAACGAGTTTTTATGTAAGTCATAGAAGGTTTATTTATAAATGAATCAAGCAATTTTTGTTAATTGTGTATTTTTGTCACGGGTTCAAACCCAGAGACACTTAACATTTCAACAGCGAGTTCTCGAAAANTGTTCGACGTAGAAGGCTCATTTTTGTCCTATGTTTGCAAATTTTGAATAGATCAACATAGTTTTATTTCTTTTTAATTTTAGGTCACGGGTTCGAATTTATAGGCTTTTATTACTGGCAAGAGCGGCATCTTGGGAAGTAAAAACCCTAGACGGTGGATTTTTGCATCAAAAGTTTTAAAATTTTAAGTAGTATAACTGAGTGTAAGATTTAATACTGATAGCCATGTGTTTGAATTCAGGGGCATTTATTTGGTTTAAAAGCAGTTGAAAAAGCTCACAAAACTGTAGCAAGATCTCAAAACGTATTACTTGTAAATAGTTAATTTTTTCCTAACGATTACAATTGTTGAGTCAACGATTTCTCAATTGCTGACTTAAATTCAGCAGTCAGAGGTTCGAATCCAGAGACATTTATTCCATTAAAGGGCATAAGCTATACCTCAAGAAGTGTTAGTCGTAGAAGGTTGATTTTTGCTCCCAAATTTTCTAATTTTGAATATTATAATTGAGTGTAACGACTAAAATATAAAGGTCAGGGTTTCGAATCCATGGGAATAGATTCGATATAGAACCAAGTGAAATGACTCACAGGAAAAGTGTCAAGATCTCAGAAAGTACTAGCCGTACAAGTTTTTTCTCAAATTTTTAGTAACATTGAATGTATTGATTTTAATCTAAGAGTCATGGGTTCTAATCCATAATCGTATATTTGATTAATGGGATACGCCGTTATGTTTGAAGGTATTAATCGTAGAAAGTAGATTTTTCCAGAAAAATGTTCAAATGCTGGGTATTTTCATCCGATGCTTAAGGTGTAAATACCATTGTCACGGGTTCCAATATATGTACCTTTTTTATTTATAGCCAAGAGTGACATCTAAAAAAATATTGATCAAAGAAAGTTTATTTTTTCACCAAGAGTTTGCAGATATTAAAAGAGATCAATTTTTCGTTATTGATAACATTATTTCCGAATATATTTGTTGTAAAAGGTAGCTTTTTAAACAACAAGTTTTGAAATGTTGAGTTCATTTAACAGATATTAATGATTTATACCTTTGTGTTATGCGTTCAAATGGAGAGGCCTTTATTCGATTTACAAGCATATGTCANAAAGAGTTCGTAATAGACGGTATATTATATACCATAACTTTTGAAATGTCGAATGTATTAATCCTTTATTAATTATTTAAATCTTACTGTCACGAGTTCGAATCCAAACGGGTTTATTAGATTTTTGACAAACGAATATGTTCGAATGTATTAGATTGAGAAGGTTTATTCTGCACCAATTGTTTACATTTGTTGGATAGCATATACCATAGTTATCGATTTAAATCTCATTGTCAAGGTTCGAATCCAAAGGCATTTGTTTGATCTGAATGTAAGTATAGCAAAATAAAAAAAGTATTAGCAATAGAAGTTTTGTTGTTCTACCAGAGGCTTGGTAATAATGATATTAATTTGTTGTCATTCATATTAATCTTACTGTCATGTGTGCGAATCGGAGGCCGTTATGCAATTTATCTGAAAAAGTGTTAACTCGGAAATATATCACTATTTCTTTTTTGGTACGTATAGAATTATTCGTGAATTGATTTGTTTAGTTCATATCAGTAATATTATTTTGTAATTTGATAAATAATATTTTGGTTTAATTAGATGCACTTTTATTTCAATTACCTCTAGAAAAGATGAGCAGTAGAATTTCTGATTAATTTACTCGAAATAGATCATCCCAGTTCTTGGTTTAGTTTTTAAGATTAATTGACATGTAATTCGAATTGCACAAGCTATTTTTTCTGTAGTTAATAAGCAACTTAATTTCGATGATTATTTTAACTATGGATTGCATTTTAGTAGTAGACGAAGTTAGCAATTAAAGAAACATTTTGTTAAGGAAGTAGCTATTTACCTTTTGGAAATCAACGCAAACATGAGATGGAGACTAATTTTAAACACGGAATATACTTCAAAAAGCAAGAAAGAGCAATTCGAAATCAAACTCTACACTTTCAATCCAGTAGGTGTTTTCACAGACATTACAGCTATATACCAAAACAAACAACATTTTTTAATCAATTTTCATCTGTGAATAAATGTCCTAACAGAGGACTGGCGAACTCTCGTGTTCAAGGAAAGTGGAACTCTTAAAAAGAGCATAGAAAAATGGCTGACCTGAAAAGTCATTTCTTTATTTAAGTAAGAGCTGAACTGCGATTTCAGTGTTAGATTTAGTCATTTTTTGTAGCACTCCAGAAGGACTCCAGTCGGTCAAGCCACAGAGATAAAGAGGCACGGAGAAGATAAAGAACGAAAATTGGAGGTAGAGTAAGACGACCAAGGTGAAATCGCACAGTGCATCACTAAATTTATGGTATGGCGGTACAAAATTATGTGCAACTTTATTGTACTGAAACACGCGAAAACTTTAACAGATCTCGTATTTACTAACACCATTTTTTTTGCAACGAAAATGGTAATTCTTTATACTCTTCGGCTAAAACGAAACCCATACACAAATGTATTTACATGTTTTTTTTGTTGTTTTTGATGGTATTCGAAAGCTTACCTTATTAATGCATTTTTAAAACCGAAAATGTAAAAACTGAGAGGATTTTTTAATTTTGTCAGAAAAGACAGTAAATGTTGATTTATATTTAGGTAATTCTTCAATCTTTAATTTTTGGAATTTGTGTACCTTTACTTTTACACGAGTGGCCAATATTATGCAGGGGACATGACTTAAGAAAGTAAATCTAAAAAAAATGTATAACGTTTAACGTGGCAAGGAAAGTGATTACGTACTTGTTAAATTTTCACATCCGTTAAATTTTGATATATAGCCTAATTAATTAATCACGTATTTGGCTAAAATTATAATTGTGCTAAAGTCGAGATCCTATTGAAAAAGAACATCTATAATAAATTCCAGAACGATAATCCAGAAGCTTTTGCTTTCAAGATTATATTTCAGAAGTCTTAGTTCTCCAGTGTCTATGACACAGCTTCATAATTGAATACTTACTGTATGTTACGGGAATTATCCATCAATACACTTGTGTACAGAAAAGTACACGAAAGAAGACTTGTATACCCTATACCCCACAGACCAACACATATTTCACTCAAGATTTGTGTGATAAATGCAATTGACACTGAATCCCCAAAACAGATCTCATTATTAACCATCGGCTGGTTATGGGTGGAGAATTTCCGTCTTGTGGAAGTGTTAGCTTAGGTTATGAACTGAGATTATCCGCTACATTCGAGCACTAATGTAACGATAGTTTTGTCTGTTAAAAATATCTCTTAACTAATACATTTTTCCAGAAGAATGCATATTTCAATGCCAGTGGCAATTTGAACAGTATGCGTGGTGGAGAGAAAGGGTATAAATAACGTGAGACATTTGATTAGACTATTAAAGACATCTCTGTAATACTATTGTAATATCGATATTAATGATAAGTGATTTCATCTACATCTACATCATACCCTGCAATTAACCTAGAAGGTATTTGGCAGGAGGTGCACGAGGCACCAGCATGTATTATTTACGTCCTAAACGGTTCCAATCTCGAATCGACCTCGGAAAGAATGACCAAAAATACGCATTAGATTTAC
>KZ878132.1:4238-17952 GCA_003456935.1 Machilis hrabei
AAATAATAATTTTGTCTTTTTCCATTGTGCTTTCGTTTAACTATCGATTTAAGGGGCATATGGCCAAAGTTGCTTTGCCCCCATTTATGTTCATGCCTTAACAAAATGTATTCGATGAATTATTGACTGATACACTTATTCGAAATTCGCTGATATTGCAAGTCTCGTCAACGACATGGTACCCGAGGTTTCAAGCGATTTTAATGGATTTTTTTACATCCTCCGTGACAGCCGGTANCGAATCCCACACTTGTGATGGGCTCTCTACGTGTTTTGCTGCACTTTCACTTTACATTTCAGTTGGTGCTGTGGATTGTGGCACACTTAACGACAGGTAGATTAGCATATTTCCTCTCCATGCACCGTCATTTTCTTCCTCTTCCCAAGTGGTGGGTAGAGACCGCTGCTGAATTGGTCTTCCCTAATACTTGTTCTCTAACTGCTCTAGTCTCACCAAAGCTCGTTATATTAAAGGTTATATGTCACCTCCTTCCGCCTCATCTAATACGGCTGATAATTCTTCCATATAGTCTCCTATCCACTCGTCAAGTAGTCCTTGTGCCTGTTGGTGTGCTTTACCTACAGACACTTCAACCTCGCTTTCAGGGCTGTCGGGGCGGATTTTATTCTCTCTAAGAAGTTTGTGGTTGGTTTCCTTCGAGCGAAACTTTCCGACAATCTCTGTAGCTCGTTATGCTAAGCCGGCCCCGGTAGCCTAGTGGTTAGCCACTTGGCCTTGCACGCTGTAGGTCCCAGGTTAGATTCCTGGCCAGGGCTGGGTGTGACTCACTGTTTCATTAAAAAGTGTTCATCATCACCTTCATATAGAATTAAGTTCACCTTCATTAATCACAATAAACATCGTTTTACCGTCCCTAATGACCCATTGTGTGTCGACGGGACGTAAAACACCAAAAATCATCATCATCATCGTTATGCTACCGGATTTCTAATGTAAAACTTGATATTCGTCAAACTACTCATCGTTTGAAATCATCTCTCTATAAGATATTTCATACGCGAGATCCTCCGTTCTGTTCCGAATTCCGTCCAACAGTAACGAAAATTTATTTTGTAACTCGACTTCTCGCGTTTTCCTCTCGTGTTTGTCGTGTTCAGACGACTCGTTATTATCACTGTATTCAGCCCTCTGACTCCTTGGAAGACTCTTCTTCTTCTCGGTTACTATTCCTTAAGGCTGATGTTGGGTTACGTCGCCTATGGAAACTAGTAACCTTTGGTACCGCTCTGTTCCTTAAACGGTATCCTACTTACGACTGATTCGCTTGTCTCACTGATCTATTGGTACGGTTCCCAGAACTGTTCCATCTTGGAGACCGCCTTGCCTCAGGATAAGCTCTTTGCATTAGGGACTCATTCCCTACACTCTTTCTAGAGCCATAATTATCAGCTCTACTAGCTGTATAGACTCTGTCGGCTTGTTTCTCTGGCGTATCTTCTCGTAGAGTTCGACTTCCATCATGGCGAGACTGTTGATTTTTAGATCCTTTCCCTATGTTTCTGCTCAACTCGTTTTGCGAGTCACGATCACTCCTTCGTCTGGCTCATGCGATTCTCTTGATTTCTAATCACTTCATCAATCTGTCGTCCAGCTTGTCTTATCCTATCCTCTCTAGAATGGTCGCCTTCATAATAAGACGTGGCCTCTTCTCTCTGTATGGTAAGTCCTGGGTGTTAATTATTTCATGTTTTGCATCTATCGGTAGTCGTGGTATTTTCCCTTCCTTGAGTGACTATTAACTCTCCTCAGGGTTCAGCCTCCTATGGTTCTGTGGCAGGAATAAATTCTGGGCATTCACAGTTCCATACTGTGGGAGCTTGTCCTCTGCTTCGTAACGGGTATGCCAGTCCTTCTTGTCCCAGAACTCTCTTATTGAGATTTAGCTTCTTGGGCTCGAAATGTCAGATTTGTAAAAGGCAGCGTCATCTGCTCCAAGTCAACTTCGTCGTCAGCTGCTTCGTCAAATGCTTATTTGACCGCTTCCTCGTTGGGATACGGTGCCCTTACGTTTCCTCGTTTTAGGTGACCCAGATTTATCTTCTTGACTTTCTCTCTGGGGTAGTTACTTTACCTTATCTCATATACTAACTTGTCTAAGACTTTGGTCACACGATACAGCCCCCAATAACGCTTTTTAAACTTAGCGGTTCTTCAAGGCTGCGTAACTAGATTGTACAAGTAAACGATGCCTTCCAGACTGAACGTTTCTGTACGCTGATTCTTCTCTCGATGCCTTTGGTTCGTCTCTGACGCTTTCTTCAAGTGGTCTCCTACTCGATCTTAGACAACTTGTAAAGTTCGTAGCTTTCAGACACAAATCCTTTGTAGTCGTTCTCACCGATCGCATAATTCTTTATAGGTTTACTAAGTACCTTGTAGGGTATCGTGGGATCCCTCATGACGTTCAAGAAAAATGGTGAGTATTTCGTAGGTGTGTGAACACTTGTTCGTATTGCCAAAATCATCATGGGAGAACTACAAGCCAGTGTCTCTGTTGCTGGTCTACCCAATATCTAATCGTTCCTTTGATTATACCATTCAAGCGTTCTACGCTGCCATTGGTCTGAGCGTGGGCTGGACTGCTATGAAGTTTAATAATTACTAATTTGTCACACCACTCTGTGAATAATGTACTCATGAAGTTACTTCCCGGATCGCTTAATATTCTCTAAGGTACTCCATATCGACTGACTATCTCATTTAGGAATACATTCACTACTGTCTTAGCTGATAAATCATGTAGCGGAAAGGCCTCAGGATACTTTGAGATTAGACCCTGTATGACTATCACATACTTGTGTCCGTCCATGGATTCTACAAACGGCCCGATGATATCCATTCTTATGGATTACCAGGGATATTTTGCTTCGTTCACATCGTTAAACTGCAATGGTGCTTTCTTTATGGGAGGTATCTTAAACTCCTGATATATCGAACAAGTCTTCCAATACTCTTTTATGTCCTTCGTCATGGTAGGTCACCAGAAATTTGACAAAATACGATTCGAAGTCTTCTCGTAAATAAAATGGCTGCTGAAGATTTGGTCGTGGTAGCTATTCTACACATATTCTACCATGGTTCTAGGTACACACCACTGAGATTCTTCCCCGCCCCATGGTTCTTACGATATCTTGAAGAGGACATCGTTGGTTCCCAAGATAAGTCCTGCTTCGTATTCTCATCGTTACAGTTTAGTCTTGATGATGCAATAGTTTTCAACATTTGCGTGGTCTTCTGCGATCTTGTCATTTGTCCAGAAGAGTCATTCCTTCAGTGATGTTCGCAATTCTAACTAAGGCTTCAGTTCTATTTATTTAATCATCTGCAATGATTTGAATAATATCTTCCATCTTCGGCTGGATTTTCGTCGTGGTTATGACCCTGCTTTCTGCCTCCCTCCTCTTCTGGTCTTTCTGCTGGTCCTCGACTGTCAATCGACTAAGTGTGTCTGCATTTCTTTGTTCTCTCCCTGGTCGTGTTTCCACTTTGAAATTGTACTCTTGCATTCGAATCATCCATCGACATACTTTGGAACCAGGNTTCTTTAAACCCATCATTAACATTAATGGGTTGTGGTAGGATACAACTGTAAACTTCTCTGTTCCCAAAAATGTACTCTGAAGTGTTCGATGGCTTTCAGGATTTCAAGTACTTCACGTTCCACCACGTTGTATCGACTTTCTGCTGGTAGAGGTATGTAACTGTAGTACCCCAATTGTCGATCTCCTTCCGGATAGAGCTGGCTAAGCACAGCTCCAATAACAAATTATCTCGCATTACAGTCTAAAATATATGGTTTAGTGGGATCGGGGTACCTTAATACTTCGGCTGCAATAAATGCCTACTTCATTTTGAAGAATGCATCTTCACATTTTTCATTCCATTGGAAAATCCGCTTGGTGGACGTTAATCCTGTAACGGACAGAGCTATCTCGGCATAGTAATTCACGAATCTACGACAGTAATTTGTTAACCCTAAAAATGAACGCAGCTCTTTTAGCGTTCTAGGTCCAAGCATATTCTCTACTTTTTCAATATAACTTCTGTCTGCTTTTATTCCATTCTCAGTGACCACAAATCCCCAAAAATTATATTCT
Organism: Machilis hrabei; assembly: GCA_003456935.1. NCBI lineage: Eukaryota > Metazoa > Arthropoda > Insecta > Archaeognatha > Machilidae > Machilis > Machilis hrabei. Next base: position 8,358 of record KZ878132.1, read on the forward strand.
GGTTTCACGAAACTTGCTTTGCTAGGTTTCAGACGCACATTTGTCTCTCTGAGCTTCATAAACAATGCTCGTAGTCACCTTAAATGCGTGTCGAGACCCGGCTTTGAATTATGATATCATCAAGGTATGGTTGATATGATTCTTTGTCTTCTAAGCTTCCTATTAGCTGATCAATTAGTCTCTCGAAAAACGCAGGACTCGTGGAAACGCCCTGTGGTAACCGGGTATAGCGCCATTGGACTCGACCGACAGAAAACGCTGTGCTATCTCTCAACTCCTTTGCTAGGGGTATTTTTGATTGTAGCCAGATGCTAAGTACACAGAAGAGAAACTGGCGTTTCCTGACAGCTTGGTTAGGATATCTAAAATTCGAGTAACGGATATGCATCGCTAATCACTTTTTTTCAATTGATAAGTCTCAGATCGAAGGCTACATGATGACTGCCATCTTTCTTATTCACCAACATAATCGGGGGATTATACCCCGATCTCTCCTCTTGTATAATACCTGCTGATTTCAATCGCTGAACTTTGGCATCCAAAATCACTTCCTGCTTATGTGGAATACGGTAAGCCCTTTGGCGTAGTGGCTCTGATCCCGGTTTTAAATGTATTTTGTATTCAGTTAAATGTATCACTCCAAATTCTTTCTAATCTTTTGCGAACACATTTCGGAATTCCCAAATAAGCTTCCAAACTTAGTCTACTTCCCTTTTCGATAACTGTGATAATACAAAGTCTTCCCGGGTTAAGCTGCTTTTCTTCCTCCTGTTGTGATCCCGTTGATGCTCGTTCCGTGCTGTCTTCTCGTAGTCTTCTACGAATCACATTTTCTTTGCGTTCGCATCTAACCTTACGCGTAGACCATTCATCACTCTGATGGGAATCGTATTATCCTCCAAGACTGTAGCTACACTATTAGCGCAGAAAATCCCTTTTCTTCCCCACTGTGTTGAATGGGGTGTATATACAACAGTATCTCCTTCACTGTAAGGAGCTTCAACCTTAACAGTTACCAACGCTTCTGATTGTGCAGGAATAGTAACATTCTTCCATGCACTCACAGCAGCTGGTTTTCTCTCCCTTTGTCTCGTTGTCTCCCTGGAGATCTGTTCCTCTTTTGCGGAGCTTTCATTTCTCTGTGTTGCATGTTCAATAGAATTCTGGGGTTGTACAGGTTGCCTGCTTCCTTGGAGTTGTCATTTTTGTTTCTGCGAAATTAGTTTTCGATTTGACATTTTTCCCCCTCTTGGTGGGCTGCTGGTTGGTTGCAATTTCTTTTGTGTGACCGTTTGCTTCTCTTGTTCAGAGGCTTCTAGTGGGATCTCTACTTCCTCGCAGTTTGTCCTTACTGGCTGGTTCCGATCTGTAGGTGGTTGTCGGATCACCTGAATTTCTTGTGTATTTTCCTGAATCTTTTCTGTAGGGTGTACTGGCTCTTGAGGTCTCACATAGACGCAGCAGGGCTGGCTGTACGGCTGTTTTCTCTCTCTTGGTTCCCCACAACGTTGTTGATGTCCAGTTAGCACCTAGGCGTACGTACATCTGCTATTGTTGGGCTGTTGAGATCTCAGCTGACTGCTTCTCCCACAACAAATATCGACTTTTCCTCGTAATGTAGATTATAGACTCTCATACAATAGGGTTGTTCCTCCTCATAGATAGGCGTGTAGTGCGAGCACGGATGTCGGTTGATCATGTTAAAAAAATCGTATCTTTGCTGGTTGCAGATACAATTTTCTCTGTACCTGCTACTGCCAGTGTAGCCTTGCCTCATACATGTCCCTCATTCCTCTGCTGGCGTGCACCCTGTTTGTTGTATTTCAGATCCAATCCTTCCCTAAATCGCTAATGTGTTAACGCTTATCGTGTCTACTAAACTCGTTATTCCTGCGTGTTGTTGGAAGGCGATTTAGTTTCCATTCTTCAGTGTCAGATACTTTCTCGGGAAATCAATATTGCAGCACCAAGCTTCCAAAAACCTATCATTAGGAGAGTTTCGTACTTGTCTTCTGTTTATATATTCCAAATTATGAATGGATGTTTCTTCTTTACTGTTCCCAATTGGANTTTTAGTAAGATTTACTCACCTGTGACAGAGTATTAACTTTTTCCATTCAATACTTGGGTGACTTTTTATCGTGGAACATAAGTGTTAAAGAACCCTGCATCCAGTATTGAAAAAATACTTCCGGAGTCCACTAAACATCTAACGGTAACATGGTTCAAGGCTCCAGTTAGTATGGGACACTCGAAATTTTTACTAATCCCTATTCTGCTATTTGTGCTTTCTCTGTTATTGACGTTTGTCGATTGGACCCTCTTAGATGGTGGCACGTCATTACCACTTGTATCTAAAGCGGTTAATAGTTTAAAGACTCCATCGCCCTGTCCTTCTCTCTGATTAGTATTGGTCGGAATTAGCTTATTGTCTTAACTCCATTTTTGGCTCCATTTCCACGTTTGTTGACTCCCCTGTTGACCTGAATCATGGATGCCCGCTCTCTACAAGAAGAAGTAATCTGCGTGGGCACTCAGCTGCTCTTCACATTTGGAGCATATAAACTGTTAGGCAACCTATTTTGCCTGCCTCTATCCTATACAGTATGATTCTCTTTAGGCCTATCTGATTTTTGATCGACTGTGTTATGTGCATTTCCACGTCAATTCTTCTCAACACGGTGCTTGAGATAGCTGGGTGTTGGAACGATACCTTTTGGGCCACTGAGCTCTGTTAGTGCTGCTACCTGTCGCCCTCTTTCCTCTATTGCATTCCAAATTACTTTACAACTTGGCTTTTTGTGTGACACTGGACTAGATTGTGAATTTTCAATGAAGTCATCCTCATACAGGCTACGCACGTGATTTATTGAAGTCTTTTATGTGGCGCTGGACTCGGTGGTTAATTTTCAAAGCAATACTCCTTGCACAGGCTAATGACGCAATTTCTTAAAGTCATTTTCAAATTGGCTTCTACCCGTAATGTGGCTTTAATCGACTCTTCTAACGTTTTCGCTTCTTTGGTTAGCACGAATCACTTTATAGACGATGCATACCTGTTTCGAAAATCACTTGTAATTGTGGGTCATGGTAACTTTCAAATTCCTCACTTCCATTATGGGTATAGGCTGCGAAAATTGTGTTCTTCAGATGACCAGCATACTCTATGATAGACATGTCAGCGAATTGGCGAACCACTAACACTTTATGTAATTCAATTTACTAGGGTTCTAACTCTGTATAACGCTCAACTAACCACTCCTTAAATGTAGCCTAACTTGTATGCTAATTTTCGTGTTTGGGAATCATGCAATGGCTTACCTTTCGTATGCTTATATTTTTTAACCTAACTACAACATGTTACATGCATGTCATGAATTTCTCCGCAACACAAAATTCCACCACTAAACACAACTAGTGGAAAGCAGGCGCTGAAAAAGAAAACATACGTACATAACCTTTCACGAAAATACTGGAACATATCATGAACCAAAACTGTATAATAGTATCACTATTATCTATAAGCAGAAGCCTAGGTATTCAATTTGAATTAAAAGTGCGTTAAAAAAAACAATCTGTGTATTCATAAATGTTTGTGTGTCTATTTGCTAAAATTTGCTATCGACTTTCCTGGTTGCTAAAAAAGTATTTACCGCTTGCATTATATATATGGTCTCATTGGGCCAGCGATGCATCTAATTGGTTCAAGTGAATCCTACACAAATTGTGGAGCCAGTGTCACCACCCCGTTAATTTCAGTCATTTTACGTTGCATTGTATTTTTATTCACGTGCCTGTGTCGTGTTCATCAAACGTTTGATGTTACCCTTTAGCAACGCATATGAGTCAGTATCTCCCCGTGACTCGTTTGACGTACTGCTTTGTCGTGTCTGTATCGCAGAGAAGTTTTGACTTACTTCTTTGTGTTCGATGTCAATCTCGCTGTCGTGACTGTTTTGTGATTGTTCTTCTTTACCATAATAAGATTTACACCATCTGCGTCACTACTCGTGCGGATCCTATATGTTTGCTTGCTACTGTTCCATGTCCTGAACTTTTAACATAGTGTGTCATGTGTTCTACGACTTTCACATTAAATAACATGAATCACCACTATAATAATATCCTGTGTACAACAGATGATGACATATTGTGTTGTTTACAAACATATAACAGTATTCACAAAGCTACTTTTATCTTTTGGCGACGGCATAAACGACCTTTCGTTATTTTAACGAAAAAGTATGTAGAAATACCTTGAGTTGTCGAAAATCTATAGTTTTGGCCTGCTAAATCAAGACGCTTTCGGGGGTCGTGAGTGTCGTGCATTTTGGACAACACTGTGAAATGTTACTACCCACATATCAGCTGGTGTACTTGGTTACGGGACCTTAATATGTACAATAATAGTATTTACTACACTGGAGCATTAATTCCACACACTTGGTGCGTAGTCTGTGATTAGACTTAACAACACTGCTTTTGGATTTGCAAGTTTTACAGGTCCATTCTACAATTTCTTTTCTGATTAATAATATTTATTTAAGTGCCAGCCAGCCGTATTTTTATAGACAAAGTCACTACTGTACTTGTTTGCGTCAATTTCTTTTAAAATATGTATATGTTATTTACATTTTACTTTAACATATTTCGGCCTGCCCTGCTTTTAACAACAGATGTAGTTTACTGAACATAACATGGTCACGTCTCAAATACAACAATTCCATATTTCAGTAGCTGTGTGCAAAAATGTGTACCTTTGGCTAATAGATTTAACAGATCTGTGACTTATTAGCTGTTTTGNTCTCTTCACAAAATTATCTATATTTTTTGCACAGGTTGATATAGCATAAAGAAACATATTAATTCCAAATGGTTAAGTTTAATACACCATCCCGTTAAAACCTGCCTAGGTCTGTTTACTACTGAATACAGGACGCCTCTCTGCTCACAAGGAAAATTGCCGAAAACATCCGCCAACTCTCACTGCCAGCTGGTTTCTCACATCGGTTTCCTGTACTTGTTTAGGTCCCTCATTTTCACCAACCAGTCATCTCAGAATGTGTGTGTTGCCACTCAAACGTGTAGTCAACTGTGTTCTCGTTCAGTCACTTTTATTACTCTATCTAATCAGTAATCAGGATAACACTGCATCATATTCTGCACCAAAATGGCTTCCACCAAACATATCTTGTGGAGCAAGATACTGTTAGACTTGCATTATCACTAGGCGATCGTATTGCGAATACCTTCTGTTAACCTTTTATTATCTTCATTCCACTATATCTCGTGATCACACAGATTCCAGACGATTTTCCTCCTCTCTTTGTTCAGTCACCAAACGGCCATTTCCACAGCCACCTTCCCGACGCTTCATTTCCATCCCCTCTCACAGTGTTGCCACTCCTGGCTAGCTCCAGACATTATACCACCTTGGCACCAAAATGTACTAGTTTCGTGCTTTCTCGAAGTAGTTACTGTTTTTGGTACGTGGATAACTCTAGCTACTAATTTAGAGGTACTACAACTTCCTATATTACATAAGTATATTGACCACAATCCTACTTTAATTCTTGACCCGAATTTGCTTTATTTGTTTTTCGTTAAAACCTCTTGGTCTACACATGGCTGACCAACTCGATGTTTATCACTCTCTCACTCCAGTTCCTTGATCGGAACTCTTTCTTCTTCTTTCTCTAACTTCCAGTTTTCTGTTCGTGTTGGTTAAGTAAAGAACGAAGTCCACCTTGGTCGTTGCACTGTCGTAACTCAACCACACATGTTCTTAGACGATTGGTTGGTGCTCGTACTTACTGATTACTGTGCTATAACTGGGCATGTTCACACATGCTTCCCAGTTTGCCCGCGATGGAAATAAAACGGACTTGCATTTATCCCTCAGCGAATTTACTTAATTATTTTCTGATTAAAAAATCACTCAAATAATTTTAAAAATCGTTAAATCAAATAAGAAATATAATTAAAAAGAGTCACATCTTTTTACAACACCACTCTTCCTGCTGATGAGCGAAATTTCCGGTCACGTTCTTGGTTCTCTTGCCAGCTAGGCAACTCTCGAACTCGTCGCACAATGGCTCGATAATATTGAGATCAGGGATATGGCTGAGCCATTCAAGGACAGTGTCGCGATGACGATCAAAATAATCCTGTATGAACTTGGAGTGTTTATTCGGGTCGATTTCCTATCGAAAAACAAACGCTCTACCGATGGAACGAAAAACAAAGAGTCATACTGGAATCTATCCATTACACCCTGAATATGTAGCAGAGGGCCCATTCCCTGTGCGCTGAAACACCCCCAAACAAGGACCGATCCGCCTCCATGTTGTACGGTGTGAAGCTGGTACTTACCTTTGAAGCGAGTGCCAACTGATCAACTTTATCCCGCCAGTTCCGAATGCATTGCACTTGGTTGGTTTCGTCACACCAAAGCACCATGCTCCACGGTTGACGTCCCCAGTGGAGAAGAGCTTTCACCCAAGTGGCTCTGGCGTTGCGATTTCTGTCAGATGTGAGTGGCTTTTTCACCGGGCACCTTCCATGCAGTCTAGTGGCCTCTAGACAAGGTTGCAGAGTGCGAAGAAAAGGTTCGGGGTCTTTAAAGGACGAGACATCACTGAAAATCTCCAACACAGTCATGTGGGAGTCATGACGAGAGGCACGAAGGATGTTTTTGTCCAACACGAAAGTCGTGATGCAGGGTCGACCAGTCTTTTGCTTCTTCACCAATCCTTCCTGAGACTTGTAGCGCTTGATACTTCTGCTAATACCTGATATGGTCAGGGAAAACTGTCTGGTCAGCTTAGCAAGGAACCTTTCCTGTTGACGTCCATTTACGATTTTGTCCTGCTTTGGGACACTTCTCTTCTATTTCTTCTACAGTTCTACCCATGTTGAAAAACAATATAAATTACAAAATATTCACAAAATATGATAACAAAATAATTTGAACGAAAGAAATGCAAAAACGAACTTACCAAATTTTCAGTAAATTGGTAAATGATTGTATGAAGTAGGGTGGAATGACCCCCCAAAAAAACAGACCACACACTACTGCTACGTTGGCTTAGGTTTGTATATTCACCAACAACAATTTCAGCATGATTAAAACAGTTAGAAAGAAGTTATGGAAAAATAACGAAATTTGATTAACTTTGGGTCAGTATGTATATACGTATAAATACAGGGTGGGGCAAGATAACAAAAAATTTTTTTTTTTTCAAATGCTAAGTAAAATATTAAATTTTTGTGTTCTTGAAGTTGGCCAGATGGATGGGTGACATACGTTTCTCTAATGGTCGTTGTTACAGTGTCCATGTCAACAGAGACTTGACATTGATATTTTCATAGCGAACATACATCGTGTGATACATCATTCGAAAGCTTACCTTAAAAGGAATACAATAGGCATATTATGAACATTTTGGGGAGAGTGGTGACACTTGATCCCACGGGAGACTTGATCACCCGTTAAAATCTTGCGTTATATGTTACGACTATCAGTCCGGTTGAGAACACTTTTGGCCACAATCTTAGGCTAGTCACCAAACTAGTTTTTAATCGACTGCTGTCATTTTCTTGGCCTCGTGGTACATTTTCCTAGTTTTAATCCTAGCAAACTTTTGTTGGCCGGTATTTATTTTTCTTCAGGAAGCGACAATAAGCTTCAGATTTGATTTATTCCGTTGTAGTTTAGTCCGTCCCTAAGTATTTTATCCAGGTATCGTTGTGTTTAATGCTTGCTTTAATTTAAATATATACTGAAAAAGTGAAATGCTACTCTTAGGGAGACTTGATCCCACCCGCAGTAGGGACACTTGATCCGGGACCAAGTCTCCCTTGTGATACAGCTGCGCTGTTAGCTCAGTGTGTTAATGGGTCTGTCTATCCCGCTGCTTTCGGTTAATTTTTCAACAAAAAATATTGGTTTCTAGACCATTCTTGAATCACCTTGCTTGTTTTCGGCGGAAATTATGTAAGNTATTTGGGGAAATTTCTAGATCTCTCTATCATGAGACTATAAAAGGGGAGTTAGCAAGAACTGAACTTCAGTGTGATAGTGACATAGCTGAAGTGACGATGGGAAGAAAGTACAAGTCAAAACCTGGAGCTAAGAAGAGGATAGCCCCAGATCCTGCATCCGTCAAGGAGGCTGTCGCTGCGGTGAGAGGAGGATGTTCCTTGAAGGGGACGGCGAAACGTTTCGGCATCAACGTTATGACACTGAAGCACATAGTAAGAAGAGGAGAGGAGGAGGATTCTTTACCAGGCTTCAATAAATCATTAGTATTTTCACAAGAGGAAGAAGCTGAACTCGCTGACTACCTCTTGCAAGCTTTCCGAATGTACTATGGACTGACATTATCGAAGCTACGGGAACGGGCCTACTCCTTCGCAGTGGCAAATAGGAAGAATATGCCGCCATCTTGGGAGAAGAACAGAGCAGAGGGAGTCGACTGGGCCAGAGGATTTATGGAAAGGAACGCCAGACTAGCTCTAAGAAAGTCAGAACCAACTAGTCTAGCCCGAAGTACTGCCTTTAACCGGCAAACGACTGGAACTTTTTTCGACAAATTACGAGGTGTCTTGGAAAAATTCCGTTTTCCACCGGCACGCATCTGGAACTTGGATGAGACGGCAATCACAACCGTCCACAAACCTCCAAAGATCATTGCCGGAAAAGGTATCAAACAAATAGGAAAAGTTACGTCTGGCGAAAGGGGTCAAAACGTGACACTTTGCGTTGCAGTAAATGCTTGTGGTAACCACATACCGCCATTTTTCATATTTCCCAGGGTAAACTGGAAAGAGCAGGTGCTACAAGGAGCACCAACAGGATCTGCAGGCGCCGCACACTGTTCCGGGTGGATGACGGGCAAACATTTTTTGAAGTGCCTGGAGCACTTCAAAAAACACTCGTCTTGTTCCACGGAGAACCAGTATCTCCTAATTTTGGACAACCACGATAGCCACGTGAACTTAGAGGTGATTGACTTCTGCCGAAAAAACGAACTCATCCTGTTGACGTTACCGCCCCACACATCCCACAAGCTGCAACCACTTGACCGCACGGTGTTTGGTCCACTGAAGATGTATTACAATGACGCCGCAGCCAACTGGATGACAAACCATCCAGGGAAAACGTTCAGCATTTATGACATAGCAGGGTTGTTAGGTTACGCCTATTCCAAGGCTGTAGCCCCATCTAACATCGCGAGCGGATTCCGAAAAACAGGAATTTGGCCGTTCAACCCTAACATCTTCTCAGACGACGAGTTCCTTACAAGCGAAGTTTCGGACAGACCAGTACCAACCGAAGCAAGTCCCAAATCTTCCTGCCCCAACGGCGAAGTCCAACCTAATGTCCGACTGCTAGCGAGAGAAGACACCCGAGCCTGAGCCTTGGTCATCTTCAGACTGGTCACCAGAGGACGTCCTGCCGCTACCAAAGGCACTGCCCAAGGTCGCGAGTTCTCAACAGAAGGCAGGTCACAAAAGAAGGCGATCCAGGATTTTAACTGACACCCCTGAGAGACGAGAACTACAAGCAGACGTTAGTACAAGGAAAAGAGGG
>KZ878133.1:10622-24485 GCA_003456935.1 Machilis hrabei
GTTGATATTTTGAGCACTAAACCACAAAAGAAATTCACTTCATGAAACACATCTGATCACCACCAAGACTGGGAGACGACTGAGGCCTGATAAGGCGTGCAGGTTGCTACAGGCTTGTTGGGCATGTGTTGCAACAGGTTACTTATCATAAGAACAACACTCAGTTTTTCAAGTCTTAACATAATTTTTTTTCAAAATGGAAAATAAAAAAAAATGTTTAAATCCATGAAGTCTAAATTAAAAAAAAAAACAATTGAACATTATTTATTGCTAAAATAAATGCTAAACAAAAAATTAGGCCTATATCCACTGTTTAAAAAATTAACTCAAAGAAATGTTTAAGATAATAGCCTACATTTTTTTCAAGTTCAAACACATTTCATCATTAAAAACTTGTGTAAGGTTGATTATGAATATAGCTTTCCATGTGAACACATAATGATCCCATTTTTAAACTTACACTATCAGTTTAAAAACATATAAGGGTGGTTTTAGATTTTTTTAATTTTTTCGCATTTAAAAAAATCCACAATCAAAATTTTGATTGCAAATTTGAATCATTTTTTTATATTAACCCCTATTGTGTTGTATATCAATTAAAAGCNNATTTAAAATGCTGCAAAAAGGCACCTCTCCCATCTCTCNATCTTAATTAGGAGAGCTGCAATCNCAATTNANAAAGATATCGATCATGCGATTTTGGGCAATTTTGGGCAACTTTAAATAGTCATATTTTCTAAATCGGTTGATATATAAATATGAAATTTGGTATTTTTCCTAGTCTATACAGAGGGCACCTATGTACCAAATTTCAATAAAATCTGAGATGGTCAGGTAAAGTCAGTGTTGATTTGAGACGGAATTACTCCCATCTGTTAACTAGATACTTAAGCGTCCAAAAATACAGTGAACAAATCTACGAATTTCTCACGCTAATGTTCAGTAATCCTTACTTTTTTGTTAGAAAATGAAACTAGCATATTTAATTCACCCAAAAATACAATTTTAGAGGGCAGTTGCTCGCACAGATACCCCAAAATTTAAAATTTAGGGTTCAGAGCTATAGCGCCATCATAAGACTAATACAAAACAGGGTTATATTCAACAGACGATAAGTCCACTATTAGTGCTGTAACGTGCATTTTTTTATGAGCACAATGTTTTCAGAGATTCTGAAACTATAAATATAGATATTCAGACAATGTGGTCAATCGCTTCTATAAAATAGCTGAAACTAATTTAAGTTTTACACTTCTTCATAACATTTTCTTTCTAAGATTTGGGAGGCATTGAACATTCTTGCACTGCAGACCTTATTGGTTGCTATTCAAACAACATGCATCTCTATCATTATATCTAAAAAGAGACAAATTCTATCCTCCTCCTTTTCAACAGTATGTCTTTTTCTGACTTTCCATTCATAGTTTCTTTCAACCAATCACCAACTATGAAAGTACCATCAATATATCTGGCATGAAAAATATGCCTTGCTTCTTCCGCTTTCATCTTGAAAGTAAAATCGTCACAAAACCTTCTGTTTTTCTGTAAAAACATTCTCTCAGATTTTGTGTAGGTACAACTCCACACACCCTTTATGCCTATTATTTCATCTACTAGTATGAGTAAATCCTATCTTCAACAAGTTTCAATTCCAGTAATGTTAATGCCTTAAACAGTGGAAACATGAAGATAGTTGGACGCCTTCATGAAGGGAACAAAGTTGTTAACAGGTTGTACGTGAACACCTTTGACCCAGTATGTTCAAAACACTGATGGCTTTACCCAAATATATGTCCTTTCCATGAATGAACCCTCCACATTTTGTTGACAGTAATTAACATGAAGCACATTTGTACCAAATAAAAATTAACCAAATTGAATATGGTTAGAATTACAATACTCATCATTTCATTACAAGTATATATTCAAACATGTCTAGTTTGTAACGAAATACCACATTAGTAGCTCCTAAAGAAAGCTTCACCCCAAGCTTATATAAAATATAAAACAGTAATTTATTTATTCTGATAAATTTGTGTATCTGTGTATGAAACAGCATTTGAAGTTAAAAGATGGGTAATGTATATATCTCAAAATTTTTAAAAAAAATAATCCTGTGCTATTAATAATATTTAGGCTCAGTGACATAGTTTGTCACAAAACTTACGCAGTCTCACTACACTTCTTAAGCAGCGTCGGCCTGTTTTGGTTTTTCCTTAGCCTCCACCATCGCTCAACTTGTCTCTCTGTCCAGTCTAATTCTTTGGCAAGTTGGTGTACCTACAAAAATAAATAAGTAATAACACTACAAATTGCTGCAAAAGTCATACAAACCTAAGCATTGCGTCATTACACAGAATTTACACTGGATCTGATTTCTACACTATTTAGCTGGACATTATCTAATGTCTGGTAACAAACCAGTTTAATTTGTATGTTTTGTTATGCTACACCTGCAAAGTTCATTAGTATTATTTTAAAGTAAGAGTATATATTTTTAATTTTATACAAACTGGAAAAGTTATTTCCTTACGCCTTAATATTTTTGTGATATTTTGCAAGTGTAAAACACCTTGCTTCATCAGGAAGACAGGAGTTATTGGCAACACACATTCAAAACTGACAGTTCACATCTGAGAAAGAACTTACTTGCTTAGCTTCGTAAAAAATTAAAATGGAGATACAAGTATCNTTTCACACTGCAGTTAAATTTAAATAACTATGCAAACGGCTAGAAGTACTAATCATCTGTAATTTAGGTGGCAAACGATTATGTTGTGGAAACTATTTGTTCGCAAATAAACATACTTCAAACTAACTTATAGGCCTAAGTACTAAACAATTAGCGGTACATGTAGAATAAAAAAAAATCACACAATACAGTGTTTCTATACAAAAGAAAAGCTTTTACACATTAGTGTCAGTGCCTTGTTAATATATACTTAGGCTTCAGTACAACTAGCCGACCTGTCTAGTCTTGTGGTTCGCTTACCAAGCTCTAGATCAAGGAGTTGTAGGTTCGGATCCCAGGCAAGGCATGGATGTTTGTGATGTCCATTCATCTTCACTGATCAAAATTACCTATCTACTGTAGCCTAGGTAGGATGTTAATCACCACCCACAGATCATCAATACAACTATTATTTCAAGCTACTGTATGTCTATAACACATACAGTACCTGGTAAACATACTGCTTGCTCTTTCTAATTTGAGAAACTGTATAGGTGGCACAGTAGAATAGTGTCTGGNGTTTATTTTGGTACAGTGGAAAACAAAAGCGACAAAACTCCATTAAATACAGAAAAATGTATCCAACATAAACCTAATACACTAGCCTATACTATTGCACTGAGTTTTCACTTTCTCAACTTTATACAGCACATGACAAAAATGGAGTAATTTGCTTACCAGGAGCATGATTTCGACCCAGTATGTGCAAAGGTTCCTTACAGATACTCCACACTTAGTTCTGTGTACATGTGTGTGTATTTTTATTTTATTTTTTATGTTAGATTAGGTTAGGTGCAACAAATCTTAAAACATAGATAGGTAACTTTTTTTTCAAAACCATTATTGATCAAATATATGTACATTTCTCTTAATGACTACAATTNCTATCTCTTTAACTGTACAATTTTTTGCAATGACCTACTTTTAAACCAGTCTTCTACCCTATCAGAGACCTGGATACACCACAGAATACATCAGCATAACCAGTAGGCTATATTGTAAAGTAGGCTACTTCCAAATCAATCACACAATAGTGCACACTTTATGTACCACCAAGAGAAGAGTACAAGATAACAAATATTTAACAATCAGAGCATGTGGAAAAAATAATTATTTTCAAAGGGTTAGCCAGTCAGCCAATAAATAATTTTAATAAAAAGAAAATATCATGCCTACACTTAACCAGTACCGGTAGTAGGGCCTATATTAGTTTACTTTTCTATGAAGGCACTCAGTGGCAAACCAACTTATGGATCCTCCATCACACAAGGTTGTCGCTAGTAAGGTATAAGACCTTTCTTGTTACCGTACTTTTTAACTCTTAAAATGAGTTCGTACTCCAGTTTCCGACAAAACGTTGTTTTGAGCTCTTCATCGTCTATCAAGCCAGGGAGTTTTTGATACGAAGAAACGAATTATAATTGCTGGGGGTGACTACCACTTGTGGAGAACTGGTTGAGCTTACTGGTAGTGACTCTGTATGATGAGGGGATACAAGTAAGTGATAAGTGCCTCAATTCCAGGAGTGTCTATGTAGAATAGTAAACTAATGTAATTGTTAAGTTTTAACTATAATAATATTTTATATAGGTCTACATATACAGGGTGTTTGTAAAGTTACACAGAAACACACACCTGCAGAGCTCGGAAACCGTTAGAAATTTGGAGAAACGGCAAAACACGTGGTCCATGATTTTAAGGGGCTGCTTTATCCGTGACAAGATATCGGCGCGGGGCCGAGCAGGGACCCAGTGCTGCGGCCCAACGCGAAACATTTAAATGGAAAGGGGAGTCGTGTGATACATCATGTGAAAGGTGTAATCTAGACGAGTAAAACAAAAAGAAAAATGATTTGCTACGACGCTCATTTTCAAAATGGTGGCTGGTCAAAGTTAGAAATTGAATTTAAAACAGGTAGTATCAAATCCGAGAATATCAGCTGCAGGCTGCAGCCGAATGGAGCTCAATTCGAGCACCTCCTCAATTAATGGTAAGATTGTAGACTGTTTTTGTAAATTCAACTTTTAAATACATTTACAAGAAAATAGGATGAAACTTTCGAGGTCATTTATTCGGCTACAGCTGATATTCTCGGATTTGATACTACCCTACTCTGCAACTTCATAAACCTGAATAATAAAAGTTTGTTTTAAATTCAATTTCCAACTTTGACCGGTCGCCATTTTGAAAATGAGCATCGTAGCAAATATTTTTATATTTTTTTTAATCGTCTCAATTAGACTTTTATCACAGGACCCCCTTTCCATTTAAATGTTTCACGCTGGGCCGCAGCCCCGGGTCCCTATGTCAATATCTTTTCACAGATAAAGCAACCCCTCGAAATCATGGACCAAGTGTTTCGCCGTTTCTCCAAATTTCTAAGTTTCCAAGCTCTGCAAGGGGAGAGGAACTTTACAAACACCCTGTATATATATTATTGACCAACTGGCCCTTACTTCCTGAACAACCTGCACAGTCTGAAGAAGATATTTTATCAAAAGACCGTTTCATTGTGAAAGGAAATAGTGTCACTAAACAGAGTGAATTTATACATTTTGTCATGTTACTCTACAGACAGAGACATGGGCAGTGCAACTTAAAAATGAAACAACCAAGTTATACAAGGTAGGCCCTAATTCAAATAAAACAACACAAGAGTATGTTCAAACTTCACTTGCAGCATCTGAACAGTCCAACAAATGCTTAACAATAATACACCATCAAAGGGGACAGGTTAGGAAAGCTATATCCTTTGAAAACTTATAAGAGGAGTCCCCTACCCATGTGATAATTATTATTATTATTGTTATCTCCTACCTTATGATATCTACCCTGCTAGCATAGCAATCACAGTTTGTCAAACCAGTAATCAGCAACGGTTGTTTGTTCATTACCTTATCACACAGACATGGCTTGCTTTCCCTCACATGAAATAGTGTTCCTCAGAACTACAATTACTGTTGTACTTAAATGTCTGCTATCTAGAAAGCTTGGTTGGCAGGTTTACCAAATCAACCCAATTTTGTTCGACTTGTTAGCACATGTATACAAAACCACCACTTTGCAGATAAGAAATATCTAACGTTTATACATGTAGCACTCAAAACACTTTGATGGTTATGGCATAAAGTAAAATTTACCTAAATAACATTCTACCTAATATTCGGTCATGTAAAACTTCTATTGAAGAAGTTTACTAACTTAAAGGATTGATACAAACTGCAGTTGACAAGTACATGAGAAAATCTACTTTTTTATGGTTTTAGGTGTCTTCTAGGAAGGATGTTGAAAGTGGGGTCCATTGATAAGAGTTTAGTGTAAAAGAACCCACCGTCGGCTGTGTGTGTCGAGTGAGTGGCAAATTTCAATTATCATGAAGCGTCGTTGCAACGCTGACATGGACTCCATTAGACTACAGCAGGGAGTCAGAACTGTAGTTAGACCAAATAACCAAAAACTAGTTCTGCAGGAATTGAGACTTTTATCTATTAATGAAAATTTTAAAACATTTTTCATCGTCCTGCAAATGACCTATCTAGTGTTGGCAGGACTTAAACACCACATATCATATCATCATCATCATCTTCTGATAGCCACTCAACTAAGGCTACCAGAAGAATGCCTTATTTCTCTGAAAAGGACACCGATTTTGTACAATGCCATTACTTCACTNCTGACCAATGCTTAAATCTTTACATGGCCCAATTTTGAAATATTGTTAACACAAATGAGGTGGTGCCCTTAAAACCCATCTCAATCTCCTCGACTCAATTCAAAGGGGAGATTTTTGTTTGATTGATGACCCGTCCCTCACCGGTTCTATACACCCTCTGTCACATCATCGTGAATGCTAGATAACTATTTAATGACATGTCTACATAATAAAAGTAGATTATCATTAAATCAACATAAATTAAAACACATTGTGAATGTATGTTTTTGAATATAAATAGTTAAAAAAGCATACCTGGTACCGTAATATATCAGTTAATTAAAAAGGAAAACATTAGGCCTACTTAGAAGTTTGATGGCATTTAACTGATTTAAGCAAATATCAATATGTAGGGTATATATTTATTCATATTACCTTGGTACTTGTATATTGTTATTTAGTCTATCTGACTGTTAATAATTATATCATTAAGATAACTTTATTGTACAGTCTAGCCCATGTAAAAGTATAATAAATGAATGTAGAAAATCTGATTGATTAATTAAAATTCTCATTTATGATGTAAAAATCCCATTATATTTATTTCACAACCTCTTAGAGCACACTTTAAANAAATAAATCATGGTAGGCCTAATTCCTCTGGAAGGCAAAGATAATGCTAATTTAATGAAGTACTACTTTTGCACTGAAATAATTAGTTAATTTAAATTTCATGCATTTTTAAAAACTCTCAGAGGCAAAGACTAATGATACATTTTTTTCTGGATTCTAGATACATTGATCAACATGTGGTAAAAGTTCAAAGTGATTAGTACATTAGGCACCGAGATAAGATTTTTTGTGATGCACAACACTCTAAAAACGGAGCTCTGGAAGTGACGAAGCCAAGCAATTATTAAAAACTTAAACCCCCTCTATCTCAGCAACTATTAGGTCTCGAAAAGAAAATTTTACACAAGCTCATAGGATGATAGTAACAGCATAGGGCCTATGTACAAAATTTCATAAAAATCTTAGATGGTAGGTGTCATAGCCTGTGTGAATTGACATGAAATGGCCCTTCTACAAACTTAAATAACACCAAAACTTTGTTGTAGATTATACACAGAATTTCAGTTTTTTACCTGTTTGTGTCCTATTTTTGGATTCGAGCTAAAAACCTTTTCTAATACAGGGTTTGGTTGTGCCTTCTTCTGTCTGCTGTTTCTGATACCCAAAGACAGTGCAACAGGAGTGAACCATATTCTGAAAAAATACAATGAAATACAATAATTAATTAATCTCTCTCATACGGTACAACATGACAGAATGATATATTCTTAAATAGTCCAAAATAACTTTTTTAAGCCAACAATATCAGGGACAGCCAATCCAATCCTACTCTTTGGGGTACTGAGCTGAATAAGAACCAATTTCAGAAAAAAGAAATAGGCCTAGTAATTGATAGGGTTCTTCTATGTGCACTAAATAAATTATTTACTCAATTCTTTTTAGATCCTAACAACACTGGTGCTTCTTTACTTTTGTTTGTGTACATTCTGACACTTTCATGTTTATGTCACACTTGGACTGGCCAGACAGGTCACAGCTCTTCACAGATGACCAGCCATAACTGTTGTGTTGTGTAACAAACCAAGGAAACATGTGAACGTCACTGTGACTACTATAAACGAAAAGAAATTAATACACAACATCATGTTATTAAGTAACCTGACAAAATGAAGTAACTGCTAATGGGGCAGCCACTTCCCAAACTGAAGTAAACACAAATTTTCCAAAGGCTGTGACTGTGTTTCTCATACTTTTCACATACACTGTAGCAGGAGTCATTCAAATGATGCCTGGTAGAAATCGGCAAGAACTTATTGCACTATTGAAAAAAATACATTAAAAACTGCTTATGTCTTGTACTGTCACTACTGTGGGTCCTTCACCCAAGGTTTGACAGTAATTGATCAACCCAGTCTAGCACCATTGCAAATTCAATTGAAAACTTTCAACTGTGAAAACAAGGATAGAAATATTAGTTGACATGGTTGGAAAAGCGTTATTTCAGCATATCTTAGTGTAAGGGTCAATGCCAAGAAATTTAGTCAAAATTGGTGGACACTGACATAGTCCCAGTTGGACATGATCTCCACAATGAGATTTTTTTTTTTTTTTTACATTTCAAGAAAGAAACTCTTAACCTTCTTGATATTAATTGAACTGTATTACCGGTACCCATAAATTTGTTGTAGCTTCACACTTCTTGCTGATCGCTTAGACCATACTTGAAAAACACAACTCGGATTGTACACTTCAATTCAAATTTCCACAAGCCATGATTCGACAACCCTAACATCTGGTGTGCCTCAGGGTTCGATTCTAGGACCAATTCTGTTCACACACTACATAAATAACTTGCAAAAGATAATGCAAATGGAAATGTAGTAGAGACCTACCTACTACTGTATGCTGATGATACAACACTCATTTTTAACAACCAGCACAAGAAAAACCTTGAAATTAATGCTTTTATGAACACAAATGTATTTGTACAACATTTACAATCACTAGAGCTAAATGCTTATAAACAAACATCACAAATTGCCTTTCAGATACAGAGCAAAAATAATCAATGAAACTCTAACTTATANATAGACATCTATTAGAAAATAATAATGCTAGACTAGAGTNTTAGGAATGCAACTAGACAAGAATTNAAACTGGTACACCAACACTGATTAATTGTGCAAAAGAGTAGATTTTGGCACTGCCTATTTGTACTATGCTAATTACAATAGTTCAGCTCCATTGGAACATTAGTAATGGTAGGCATAGGCTATACAAATTAATCATAGAAATAATTTTAAGATACAGAATTACTGACCTTAACAGACTCATTAGACTTCAAAAATGAGAACTTATTAGCAGAGAATCAATCAAACAAGCTTTTAAATCACAAAACGCATTAACAGCTCCTTCACTATACATATTTGAAACAATACCGTGGGTTAAATTCCATGAAACGTACCAGCCAACAAGGAATTTCATTGCCACAATACAAGGCAGAAACATGAACCACACCTTACAGTACACAGAACAACAAAGTTTCAGCATAAACCATCTTATAAAGGCATAATGCCCATTCTACAGTGGTAACGGAAGCGGAATTGGAATAACTGGCTATCCAGCATTCAACTTCTGGTTTTAAGGCAGACACAAGGAGATACGGAAGCGTAAGAAACGAAGTTCCTCTCCCAATTTCTTGCGTTTTCATAAGGCAGATAGCCAATCAGTGGTTGTTAATAACAAGACAGCAGCAAAAAGCACGGGTGGCTGGATCTGACAGCCGCCATACTTACGAGAGCCAAAGGTGAAGTGCCACAAAAACCAACCCAAAGGTTCAAGCACTATTTTCTGATTAGCTGAACAGAAGTGGAATTTTTTTACCACACTAGATTACTATTTTCATTGTGTTTGACGGCTGAGTGAGTCTTACGTTGGTATTCCAATACCGCTTCCGTCACCATTGTAGAACGGGCATAATGCTTATTAAAAACTGCCCCCACACTTACTGGTTATTGACAAAATAATAATCTCTCTTTAAANAGAAATTAATGAGTAAATCTTACCTAATAAACAAATGTTACTAGAACACATACAAATTCACACAAGAAGACAGCCTATCCCTAGTAAATTCCGACCGTTTCAATCATAATAACCATATATGAACAACGCGTACTGTTACTTTATCATAGTCAAATTGTATTTTATATGTATAGTTTTTATTACTCCTTTATGTTCACTATTAAAAACGCCTTCTGCTTTCATGTTACAATACAATAAATAGCTCTCGTTAAGTAACATAATAGGCTATTATTTGTAATGATTTGACAAAGTGAATGTGACTGTACAATTTAATTTTGTTAAAAAAACTGTTTTCTTTGATATCATGTACTTACATATGTGTAATACGTAGATGTAATGAATAAGTGTATGTAGGCCCTATATATACAGGGTTAGTCAAAAGTCTTGAAACATCTTAATATACAGTATTTCTTTCTAATCGAGATTTGAAAACAGGAAAAAGAGGGGTATCGTTAGTTTTGAAGGGACAACATTCAAAACATTTAAGCCTGACAATCCAGCCAGTGATAGGCCTATCGAACGAAATATTTCAAATGACAGACCATGTTATGTGATATATCATTGCAAAGCCTATCATATTGCCAGTAAATTTTGCTTGATATTTTTGTAATAATTACAACGGATCAAATGTTACAGTACCAAATGTAGGGTAGGACCAGCTGTTGTTAATCCCTAACAATTGTCCTTTTAAGTTGAAACCTTTGTAATCCATTTGATGAAATACATGGGACGTCAAATGGAGTGATAAAAAAAAAAATTCAGCAGTACTTTAATTCGATATCCTTTAATTCCAATACATAAATTGGTATTTGAAAAATTATACTTTGTAACATGAAAGTTTTAGTTTGATACCAACCTCTTGATTTAGCTGAAAACGTGTTCAGACTAAACTAAATGAGCTGTCAAGATCTATCAAATCTACTGTCTCAAAAGTGTTCGACTTAAAAGGACAATTGTTAATTGGCAACAACAGCTGGTCGTACTCTACATTTGGTACTATAACATTTGATTCGTTGCAATTATTACAAAAATATCCAGCAAATGTTACTGGCAATACGATGGGCTTTGCAATTATATATCGCATGACATAGGATGTCATTTGAAATATTTTGTTCGATGGGCCTACCAGGCCTATCACTGGCTGGATTGTCAGGCTTAAATGTATTTATAGTTGCCCCTTCAAAACTAGCGATAGCCTACCCTTTTTTTTCCTGTTTTTGAATCTCGAATAGAAAGAAATATATTAAGGGGTTTCCAGACTTTTGACTAACCCTGTATAGGCTATAGCTACACTGTTCACGTAAGGACTGTACAAAAATGGAGGAGGTCTATTCAGTCTAACAGACAAAACAAAATAAAATCTTATCTTGTCTTATCTAAAGTGGCATTAAATTTGAAAGTCAGAAACTAAAATCACCACCTGGCAACTTGCAGAATAAAGGAAATATAATTTATGTCAGGACTGTTCCAGAAAACCGATTATCACATTTCATTAGATACAATTAGTACCGGTACATACTTTTAACTATGGTGGTGATAGTGACAAGTTTTGAGCTGAAAGTAGTTATTATTTGTTACTAAAAGTTTAATTCCGAGACAAAAAAAATAATTTTGCTACATTTCTGCTGCTACCAGAAAACCTTCAGATTCTTAACCCTTGTGTTCAAAGGGTGAATATGATTTTTTTTAACTAGGCAATCATTTAAGAAAACATTTCTAGACTACCAGTTCTCATAAGCTGAGATCTTATCACACAGTGAAATGATCAAAGGTAAAGCAAAATGTTAATTAGCTTTACACAAGTTCTTTGGGCAACAACTGCTAAATTCANCTCACATTACATAGTATATTTTCTTAAAAGGCCACGTTCTCAAGTCTCAACTGTTAATGGAAAATCAGCTGGTAAGGAAATGTAAAGTTAAAATGGCCCACTGTGTACTGGGTGGTCAACAACTGCAGTACAAAATTTGTGCATACCTAAATAAACACTTATTCAACAAACATAAACTAATTCCCAGTGCATATTTGTAAAATTGAGTGCGTAAAATACGCAAAATAATGCGTTAATGCAACCCCTGTTGATTGTAGGTATTCTACTTGTACCAGCAGCAGGTGCATGTACATCAGACGTTGGGACATCAGATAAATGCTNTAAAACATAGGGTACTCTGGATTAATAGGACGGATTGATATGTTCTAAAGCTTGCAATTATATTCGTTGCTAATGTCAGACTCATCTCTTGTAGAAGTTGTGCCAAAAGCGATGGAAAGCTGTCCTTAGATACAACCATCTATCCGTCTTCGTTCAAGAACTTTCCACATTTCAAGTATGGTTCTCCAAACTTTCTTCAATGGCCTGCAGACAACATCAAGCGGTTGTAGCAAGTGTGTTAGTCATACAAACATAATATGTTCCAGACACTGTTCTGTTACAGATAGGGGAAAATGTGATCCTAAAGTATCCCCAAACACAACTTTCTTGTCCTCTTTTGTTTCTGCCCATAGAATTACAACGGTCTTAAACCAATAATTGAAACAATGTTTATCGAACCAACCACTTTTTGTTCGATTATAAAGAGTGGTTTCAGAACCACCAACTGTCCACGTATCCCAAAGATAGTCAGATATGGAGGGGGTATTTCACCACTATCAGATGCTGCAAATATCACTGATGTACTGGATTCAGAGTAGTTGATTATATTTACCAGATGTTTAACACCTCATGTTAAATGGAATAGGAAAAGACATTTTTACCATACAAAGTCTGGTGTACGGTAATAACTTCTTTTCCTATTCCATTTAACATAATGTGTGCCTACACCAGTTTCNGACAAAACATAAAAAGTTTAACACCTCATTTGAATAACATGACTTGGGNACCAGGGTTGTCTTGAAGATTTGTCTGGTCATAATTAAGAATGTTGCCATTTGCAACACCATCAGCAGTTAATCTTAAGTTNTTTAAGTACTGGATAATTTCAGCTCGTGTGACCTTGGCTCTAACAGGCTCAATATTCTGTGATAATCGAGNAGCAGTGCGATCACTATGACTTTTCTTGAAACTCTTAAGCCATTCCTTACCAGGCAAATTGTTTTTAAATAACGGAATAACCCTATCGAGACTACCAACGTAAGGTAAGATTTTGCTAAAAGCTGAAGAACCAATGACCCCAGAGGAAACCCCCCAGTCTGCTAGTTATTATGTGTTTAAGAAATGGCTGTTCTTCATCATCACTAGCACCTTGTATGTTGGCTCTGATAACATGATTCCACGAGGTTCCCAGTGGAATTTTGTATAGTGTGATGATGCTTGTTTTTAAGCTTTTTCAGTGGTTTTCAACATCAGCACTGGTTAAACTTCCTTGAGTATAGTTTGCGATTCAGTCTTGTTATNCTTCTGCACCACAGTTTCTCCTGTACAGTTCTTCACAATACGTACTGGAACTGCTGAACTAATTTGCAACTTTCACTGAAGAAACCCTGAAGAAAAAGGAAACAATAGTTCAGATACCAAAGTTTCATACTAACCCCATTTTAAGACTGTGAATGAGGTTTTTGTCAAAAGTTACCATAACTATGGCCAATTACATGATAGNACCCAACAACATGGTACATATTCTTCCCAAGTAACTTTTCTAAAATATGTGTTAGGCAGCTCTTGACAAGGGTTGAAAAAAATGTGTTTTTTAAAAGAACAAAGAAAACATTTTTTAGTCATGACTTTATATTTTTAAACCCAAAAACACGTGTTATATGGGTCATTTTCAAATTTTGTTGACAAGTAGATAATTTTTATTTTTTATTTGCATACCGGTACAGTTTTTTT
>KZ878136.1:0-19728 GCA_003456935.1 Machilis hrabei
AAAAATTTTTTCTCCACCAGATGTAAGCAGCCAAAATTTCACATATAGAAATGGTCGAAAAATTTTTCTACACTAGAGGAATAAAGTGTGACGTCATTTCCAGTGAACGGGTCCATCCTTCTCTAGGGATAATGACTTCTCCGAGCCGAGCCGTATTGAGGTGAAATTTATGGTTTTTATTAAAATGTTTGTTTTTCGGAAATTTGTGTTTTTTATGTTGGAATTGAACTAGTGAGCATCATCCGATGCGCATATGTCCTTTTAAAAAATTCGTACGTTTATTTTTAAGGGTAAAAAAAATATTTCNAATAAATCTAAAAAATATTAATTATGACGTCATCGGAGGCGAGCGGAGGCCAGCGGCCTCAGGAACGCCATTTTTCCCTCTACTGATGTGCCGACCCTCACGAATAATGGTATCACTGCCATGACTTTCTGTAATTTGCGTTAGGTTTCAATGTAACGGTCAGCATTAATGGTTTCTCCTTTGTGAATGAAATCCAACAACAACAGTCCCTTCTTGTCTCAGAACACTTTCTACTTGAACAAGGATTCAAGCATCTTTGTTTCAACAGATCTGGGAGTTATCGGTATGTATAATCTTAAAATAATTATGTATATTGAAAATGAGTTCAGAATGATCCATCGTTGTGTTCAATAAATATTATCTGATTTGAAAAGTGACTATTTCCTTTCTCGTTGTGTACCCGATAAATTAATGTTATCTGAACAATTTCTGTGCCGTAAGATCATCGATACCTCACATGAAAGCGAGACTATTAAAGTAATAATAGTANCAGTCTCACTTCTGAAACCCCACACGTTGGTCCTAGGTGGATATTGATGTTAATTAAAAGACATAATTAACTCAGAATCCCGGACCACGACATATGGTGGATGCGCCGGGCAAAGAATATACGTCCAGAAAATACATTTGGTTATCGGGATCACATTGAGTGTGAGGATTGGTAGACAATCAGATAATTGAGTTGAATTGTATAGGAGTTTTTTGTGTTTTTTCAGATGTTAGTAATAAGTACTAATAGNCATACGAGTGATTTTGTCCTGAAAAAATTATTGAACGGTATCTAACAGAGATACTAAGTAAGCGACGTCAATACTGAAGTTTGTGGACGTATGAAACGCAAGGAGGTATTGATTTAGCTGGGTACAGTGTTGCACAATTTGTACTTTAAGTCGCTTTAGAGAAGTGACAAGGATTAAGACAGGCTATTATTTTTTATTTTTTTAACTACCGTACGAGTGCTGGACCCGAACTGGTTAGGAGGACAAAAGAGCTAGTATGTTCGCATGTTAAATATAAGAAATAGATATTAACATTGTGAAAGCAGTTTTGCTTGATGAGTCAGAAGGGTGATAAAGAGTTACCACCTACTGATAGGCAACTGAGATCTCAGTGTAGATCAAGTGAAAGTGTTGTTAATATAGCCCAGATTTGAAATGTAGCGTTGCCTACACCGATTCCGTCGCGTCGAATTCCAGGAGAGAATCAAGTAGTGGTACAAGTCCATAGAGATCCAGAAACGAACCTGCAAAGTAGTACCATGGCAGGAAATACTTTTAATTTCGCTCCTAATATGTTTAGTGGCGGAAGTAATGTTCAGACGTTCAAGGATTCGTTCAAGCGTGCAGCCATTCTGAACAAATGGACAGAGGGGGATAAAAAGTTATTTTTTCCAGCCTTTATTGATCAAATCGCGGAGCAATGTTACGAAGACATTGTACAACGAGAACCACAGATTACGTGGGCCGATTTAGAGAAGCAATTCCTTATTGCTTTCACACCAGAGCAAGCAAGAATAAAACTTATGGCTTGAACCCAGAAACCTGAAGAGGATATACAATCCTTTTATTTTGATATGTTAGAGTTGTGTAAGGCTACCAACATGACTATGTCAGAAGAAGAGAAGTGTGGTTTTATAATCCGGGGATTAAAACCAAACTACATTATGAGAATAATACCTCAGGAAATTAAAGTTCTGAATGTGTTATTGAAGCAGTTGTTGTTGTTGGAAACAGCCCNAGCGTTAAGTAGAGAACGTTCGCAAAGTTCCAATGTAGGGCTGAAAGAAAACAGACATGACAAAAAGCGTATTGCGTCACTAGAAGCACAACTAGCTAAGAAGGAACGCAAAGAGAGAAATCAAAGGGATATCAATTACGTACCTAGATCGAGTACTCCACCGGACGTGAGAGTTATTAAACAAGAATCAACAAGAGAAAGTCCTTTTCGAAGAGAGAAACGGTCTTTCAACGGAAAACCGACGTGTTTTAAATGTAACCGAGTTGGTCATTACGCAAATAATTGCGAGACTAAAGAAATTGACACCGGGTCAAAAAACGCGCAGCGTCCACCCTCCCAGTAGTTACAATGTGTGAGATTGGAGAAGGGGTGGACTGTACGGAAGTAAATGTTGAAGTGGAAAAACGGATCGTTCCAGCCAAAATTGATACGGGCGCAGCGCTCAGTTTCATTAAGTTTAATATAGTTCAACATGTGGAGTTTCAACCCTATAGGGCTGTTGCTATAACCGCCGGAGGAACTTCAATGAACATCATTGGCACGGTGAAACTGAAATTTAAAATTCAAAATAAATTTTTTGAACAAGTGTTTCACGTATGTAAAGATTTGGTATGGAAAATAGTTTTGTGTCGCGATTTCCAGGAAAGGTATCAGATGCTATTTTCGGACAGACATAAACAATATAGTTTATTAGATTTGAATGGACAAGAAGTGGAATTCTATGTTTGTAAGTCAGTAGACAAGTACAATAAAGTAAGTCCATCAGACAGTCCAAGTACTAGTAAAATTAAAGCGAAGCGTATTCCTGGAAAAGTGAACCAAGAAAGGGAAAACTACAAGAATAGAAATAATCATTTTGTGTTAGAATCAAAAAGGAAGGTTGGCATAATGTCATTTGGAAGAAAAACCAATAGACAAGTCATAGCTGAACGCATTCATAAGTTAAAAGCCGCGATCCCAGGTTTAAATGATGTAGTAAAACATCATAAGTCCCAACCCATATTGTGTCAACCAGAACCGAAACCGAGTACGAGTAAGGTAATGGATCCATATCCTCCATTGGAGAGGAGATATGAACCAAGCATATCTGATTCATCAGAATCAAGTGAAAATTGGGAAACCGATAGTAACCCAGAAAATAAAGTTTGTTTTGGTGATTTAATTTACTCAGAAGTGCTTAGATTAAAACCGACGTTGCCTAAGCAAAATGTAGACGAGGTACCCTTAAAGTCTAGTAGAAAAGGGAAAAAGGATCATCGCTATATACGAAAGGTGGGAATAAAAGTTTCAAGTAATAAGTTCGGTGTCAAAACAAAAGTCGAAGAACGAACAATAGCCAAAGGGGTAAAAAATAAACTTGTATCGAAGTACCATGGGCCATTTATTGTCACCGAACAAACTGGTGAGGTCAATTATAGACTGAGACCGCTTTCCCCACGAAAAAACCCGATTCATGATGTAGTTCACGTGTCTAAGATGAAAAGATACGTGAGTCCAGAATCTTTTAAACTACAGCAAGATGACGTGTAAATATTGGGGTGATTTCGCATTTAGCACCTTAAAGAGAGTAAATGATGAGTGAATATGAAAGAACAATTCCAAAAATGGTAGAACGGAGAAGAGTCAGACACGGTAACTGGTAGTTACTGATCTAAACTTTATTTTTCAAATTTTATGGTTTTTTGTGGTAGGCAAGTGAGAATATTTCCACCAACAGATGCGAATTTTATTTTATTTGGAGATTAGCTACCTCTAAAGTAATTGATATGAAGTCTTTGGGCTAAAGTTTTTGGGGATATAGTATCTTTACTATATTAATTTTTAAAGCCAAGTGTTAGATGACGTTAGCGCTCACGAAACTTAAATACTTGTTGGAAATACACTCATATTTATGTATCGACGATTAAAAGTAACGGACATTATGGAATTGTTCGTTCAAAGTGTGTTAGTAAGGGAAAGTATGCAACGCGTGGTATATTTTGACCTAAAGGAGTTTGAATGGTGTTTAATGGGAGTCATTATTAACATTGAGACGTTACCTCATGAGTATCGGACCAATGCATTCGACAACGAGTAGTGGACTATTATCAAAAAGTAGTTGGCTTTTTGGTTTAAAGTCGAAATAAATTATATGGTAAATGTTGGGTAACATTGAAATACGGAGTATTGAGAAGAGAAAGTGGAACCAATATTGAAAAGATCGCGACTTTGAAAATATGAGTTCTACTTGGATGTTTGTCATAACGAGCGCATAATTGACTGTCGTTATACTTTCATTACAGATTTTGGTAATTGAAAGCGGGGTTTCGAGAGTCGTTAAAAGGAAATCAGGCGAGCCCGATCTTTCGAGTGACCATTATCATGTTGAAGGTAAGAAATATAAACTTACCGAATTTTGTTATGAGCATAGGTATAATCCTGTTTATATGGATGGGGGTGACATCGTGTATTTATGCTCAAGAGGAAGTAAAACCCTTGAAAGTTAAAGTCACGCCGGGGGCGTATTTCAAGGCCTTGCCAGATAGCATAGTCTATGAATCGTCCATTCCTATTATTTTTTCGAAGGCTTTGCCGTCGACTGATGTTTTTACGGTACCAGCCGTGGATAATTTCACGGGGTGGACAAGACTGTGCTAAGAAATTATTTGCAACAACGTCACCAGACCAGTTAAATGGTGCTTGTGCCATGTCGTGCCAAAACACGAACATGATGGTAATTAGCGAAATCACTCAAGAGTTATTCAGTATTACATATTTGAAGGGGGGTAGCATCAATAGAATGTGCGAATGGCACTACTCGAGTACTTCCAGAAATAACTAGCTACATAGGCGCTTTGAATTGCAATTACCATGTGCTTGTTCATTTTTAGTGAATAAAGAGGTACTAATTCCAGCTATTTTTCCATGTGATAAGAATTCAATTAAGGATTTAAAATTACATGTGAATATTCCAGGAGCTTGGGTGAAATTATCGGGTCTGAATATAAACCCGCTGCAGCCTGATAATTTACCTGTTTTTGATAATGTTTCAGAGGTATTAATTAAATCCGTTGTGGTTGGCTGACGCTCCTCACGTAAATTTGACTTTTGAAAAACAATTGCACAGTAGGGACATTGCATGGGATGAACATTTCCCTATTCCTATGGATGTCATTAGACATACACCCAAAATTTTGATAATTTGGGACGTGATTTTAACAGCGGCAGTGGTTTATAGCTTGTTTCGAAACCAAATTTATGCAGGTTTTACACTCTTGCCTGGGGTCCGAGCAGAGTCTTATGTATTTTTGCATGTGTCTCTCCCGTTTTTGTTGACGTCATTGGCGGTAATTTTGACGTTACTTGGATGGTGTGTGGTCAAATGGGTTTTGATGGCACGAGAATGTAAGGCTGCCAAAGCAAACAAAAAGAAGCAGGGGCTCGAATTGAAAGTAAAAGATGGTCAAATTTATAAATATCGTTCGCCGTCAGCTCACGTGTCGTTGGAAGAAATATAGACGTTAGATGCTACGTCATAAATTCGAGTTGTTTCAGGCGGAACCACAACTAAGAGGACAAAAGGGAAACGAAAACGGCCGTGGAATGACAAAATCTAGAAATCGTTTTAGAGAGTTAGAAGGTGAAGGGAAAGTATATTTTGCGCATACAACGAATAAGTTACTAAGTCTGTTACTTTTGTGCTACAAGCAAGTAGGCAGAATAGGTAAGATGTGGATTATAATAAGCATAGTTATAGTGAATTGGGTGTGTGGATATCTAATAAGATGTTGGAGTAATAACCGACGTCAAATTACTGCAAATGGAAAAGCAGTTAAAGCAATTCCATATTTTAGGGTAGTGAAATATAACGGCATTGCTGTAGAGTGGAGGAGAAAAGGGTTGATTTCTCATTACAAATTCGAAGGATATTATTATTTTTGGGAACAACATGATCAGATGTATCAGAACGATGATGCAAAGGAGAAACGAATGATCAATCGCATTCATGCCGAGGAAAGATTTCGACACCAACCACCAGTGGAAACTATTTACAAGTGGGAGACGGTAAGGGATCGAAAAGAGGCTATCTGCAGAGTGGGGTGGCAGTTAAAAGAGTTGTTTCAATCTGGAGAGTTAGAGTGGTTCAACTTGAACAACAAAATGTATTTCTGGGAACCAGATATGGGAACGTACGCGCTGAACGAGGAAAAGGAAGATAGGCTATGGAGAGACGCGGTGGAATGGGAACAAAAGCAAGTCGGTACTCCTAAGGAACGAGAAACCATGTGGAATTTGAGACCTCACAGGGAAGAAATAACCAACAAACAAAGATATTCTGTTGGGGCGCTGGATTACTATTGCATGGAGAACCAAATTTATGTATGGAACCCTCAAATGTGGCAGTACAACATTAATGGAATGAAAAGTTTACGGATGAAGTACAACGCGAAAAAATCCACGAAAACTAAGAGGACAGGAAGGAGACGGAATGACCGGACTGGACAGTAAGCGGAAACGGTAAGCTTAAAATACGGAAAGGTGATGTAACGGGGTGAGTAAAATTAGATTTCAAGGCTGTAGTCAAATAGAAAACCAAATTATCGTGTCAGGAGTACAAAGGTTTACAAAATGTAAGACTTTTCTTGTCAGGAAAGTAACTGTCAAGAGTTAAAATAACTATAGTAAAGCGGTCAAGAATTAGTATAAAGACTTGGTAGGAACATGGTGTAGTTGTAGTATTACTGCAACAAGGTTAAAATGAGCAACTGTTACGAGAACGCGGAAGAGTCCCGGGAGGACATAGTGTTCAAGAAGGTAAGGGATGGACGGGTGTTGTTTTGGAGTGAGGAGGATCAAGAGTTCCAAGAGGATTGGGACCGAGAGACGGAAATATTTAAGTAGGAAAGTGTGTGTATTGAAATGAATGTGTTTAAAGCTTTCTTCATCCCCTCTTCTTTCCATTTCAAGAGTTTGAAAAGCGTGCCTTAAGTACAGTCAAACTCTCTATTTGTGTTTATATTTTTTGGGGGGCTTAAAAAATAGACAAAAAAATATTTTTTCTTTAACCTGAAGCTTGGTTAGCAAGTTGAAGGGTGTGTACAATTCCCCGGGTGGGTATCCAGNCCTTGAAATCCCCGTAGTTTCTTAAACATGGCCGTCCAGGATGGAAAATCTATTTTTTGGAATGAATGGATGCGAGGTTTGGAGCATCGAGTGAACTATGTGAGAATGTTTAGAACCAAAACTCTCTCCGATCTAGAATGACAACGCTTTGAATTCTAATCCAGTTTTGTTTCAGGTTTATAAGTGATTACGCTGCGGTCAGTGCAAGACTTCATAAATAGTATTTCGAGTTCAAAACTACTTCGAATGACACGTCATTCATGATAGCACAGTGGTTAGCCACGTGGCTTTGCACACTGAAAGTTTCAGGTTCGATTCCTGACTAGGACTGAGTGTTATACACTGTTTCATAAAGAGTATTTACATCTTCTTCATGAAAACTGTGAGTACTAGAAATGTGATCCGATTCAAGAGACCCATGTGTGTCAAGTATCCGTAAAACATCACATAGTCATCATCATCAAACGATACAGTTTGAGCTAGAATAGNGACGGACGTATTCGCGCTGTAAGTGAAAGATGCATGAGCAGATAGTATTTTTCTGAGAGAGTGAGATTTGAGTTGCTATTGCAATGAGTACAGTACCAGTATCTAGGTGTTCTAGGGAAAGAACGATTTNTTAAATGCCATGCATAGTTCAATTGCAGTGCGAGTACGCTTGGTAAATATAATAACGGTTACCAAAATAATCGGTTATTCTGGTAAAACACCGGCACGCACGGAAAAATAAGATGTTTTTCACGCGATAACGAAAAATGAAAACTATGTTTTTCTTACATCTATGATTTGGTGTCTAAAATAGCTGAAAAGCGACGAAATTACACGTGGTTGATTTCAATCAGTTAAAGTACACCTGTAATCGACATCATTCAAGCCATAAATAAGAATGCATGATTCAGTTTGGCAGATAGAGTACCAGTTTCGACTGTTACAATTTTTATTTTTGTAATTAGTGTTAGATTTTAGTACGTTTTTCGCTCTGATTAGAAGCGAAATTAGTGATATAGTCATGTATAAATTAGTTATGGTCCGAAGGAGTCGTTGGTTCGGAAAAATTGATCTTGTGCGGTCGATGACGACGAAATATTTCACAGTCAGGGTTTGTTTTGGGTCACTAAACCTAAAATATGAGGTACACATTCGATTTTAGTGGCGTTTCACTATTTTGCGCGGTGTTATTTACGAAATTAGTTGAAAGGTTGTGCAGGCAACAACACAGAAGTAACGTGAAAACTTTCAAATACTCTTAAGTGCAATTTTGGGCCATATGGTTCTTAGAAGAGTTTAATTTTTTGTGTTATTAGAAAACACGGGTAATTTTTAGTAACATTCACGCTACGTATGTGAAAATTGTCGGTACATCTTTTCAAATTCAGTGGTGCATCCAACAGCCTATTTTGGATGGCCAAAGGGATAAAATTATAGTGATGACGACTGATTCAGAATAAAGAGTAATTAGTTGTCGGTTCGGAACACTGCAATAAATAGGAACTGTCTATTTTTGTTTTAGAAAATTAGTGAAATACAGTCACGTGGTTTAAAATTACAGCAGTTAGCTCAAATAGAGGTAAACATTAAAAAACTGGAAGCTAACACAGCCTCTGGAATTACACAGTAATACTAGCTACACATAGGTTTGGTACTGGTAACTTTTAAATAGTAAATATTAAAATGTTGGTCTACGAGGGTTCAACGACCTTAAAACATTTCATTTTGCGGTAAAATTGAACTGCGACTAGGAAGTAACAAATGTTCACTTCCATATTTATCTACGAGTATTGAACGGATTTCTCTATACACAAGGGACATTACATATTAAGAATTAGCACTTACTAGTTAAATAGAACTGTACTAATCTTATTTGTTTCAGAAGCGCTTAGCGTTGGTTAAATTGACAAAGTTATTCAAATTTGTTAGGATACGAAAACCATATAATGGTGTATTTCAGTAAGTCGTGTGAAATTAATCCATTGGTATTTCAGGACGAACGAATGTCAAAAATTGTATTTGACAATGATAATGTTTATCAGTTAGTTTAATATTGGTGGAGTTGCAAGGTTTAGATATAAACTACGTTAAAACAGTGCCACGGTCGTAACGCATTCAATGTGAGTTTCGGGCGCTGCATGTTACGGGCTGAGTTTAGTAAAAATTTAGCAGTAGCTTAATATTTGTGTTGCACGGTTCACTTGGAATCAAGTAACGTTTTAGTTAGTTTCTTTGGTTTGTGATAGTCACCTGGTAGGTTGGAAACATACAAAGTCCGATTCACACAAAGAAGGCATTATGACACGTAGGAACAGCTGTGTATCTGTTTTTTTATCGCCAGCGTAGAGTTGTACGACGTCAATGGCGAAATCAAAGATAAATTTCAAGAGTAGCGGCGGGAGAGCCGTATAAAATTAGTTAATAGTAAAGAAAAATCGGACAAAGCTTGTTGGGACTCTTCAGGGTGAAATGTAACGATTGATCTGAACCTAAGGTCTTCAAACCTTGATGAATGTCACGGTTGTCAATGTTCAGAAAAAGTGTAATATTGTAAACACAAGTGAACCTTGAGCTATCGCTTGGCTCAAAGTAGGAAGTATATCACTGTATTGCAAGGCTTAACATATAGTGTTAGTTCTTTAAACTTAAAAGGTAACATGCGCTTTTAAAAAATGATCATGCGTCACGAATTTTGAGTGATATTCAAACAAGAAACTCTTCGATCTGACCTAAGTGCCGAAGTGGTACGGATATATTAATCTGTAGAACGAGTTCAGAGTAGTTTTCTAGACGTCGGTACGAGAAAAGGTGTTCTCGGAAGATGAAATTATTTTTTTTGATGGAATATCACAACTAAATTCTTGAATTTAGTACAGTAGCAGTAATCAATGCTAAAAAGTTGCATCGAACACGAGAATGACGAATAAAAATTGTGCATAATTACTTAAAGTAATTAGCAAAGGATAATAATGATTAAAGTAATATTGAGTAAAATATAAACTTAATTCACTGAGTGTAAATCGAGCAGAGGAGATGGCATACCACACAAATAATAATTATATTGTATTTGCACCGTTTATATGATGAATTCAGCTAAACACTGTATTGTAACTTTCACTTTGAGTCGAGTGACAATCCCGTTTGGACGGAATACGTCACGAATCGAACTTATTCTTGAACAACTAGTAACGGTAAAGGTGCTTATTTTTATAAGACGTAAAATTTGTTTAAGCATTTCTGAATCCTTGCCAACTAGCAGAATGATTCTACGTAAAATGTTAAAATAATGGATAAAGAGGTTTTTCGGTAACCGAATGATTTCCAAGTAGTATGTAATTTTAATGATGATTAAAACATTTATTGGACTAAGAGAGTAACTCACAACGTAGTGAGATTATTTCATGATATACATATATCTAAGTCCCACTAAAACAGTGAGACATGTTTAAAAATATCTAGTTACGAGAGGATACAAGGTTGTATGATTGAAAAACTAATGCCTTTTTATTTCAACAGAGAGATATTTTTGATATGACGAGGTATCTTCCAAACACCTCGAGAGATTCGAACTGAGGCCGTGCCTTCGGCGTGAACACACATCCTCAGAATGATGGGAAATGACCACAATTAGGCCGTTTCGGCCTTAATAAGGAGTGGATGGAAAGCCTGATTTTTTTTTCGTATCAGTTCTACGGGGTTAACAGGGAGTAAAAATGTTAAAATAGTTTTTCTTAAGATGTAATAGGTTTATTTAATATTATAAGGAAAACGGTGTGTGGATTATTTCTGTACGATGTTTGACAGTCATGCAGAAATAGAAAGTTCGTAGACCACGAAAGAGTGATTTCCTTACATGCGAGGTGTAACAAGGTAATTGCAGAAGCGTGAAGAAGAATGAAATGGACAGAATTACGTTAGCGTAGCGGAGCGAGACGTATTTTCGACAAAATAGGCAACGATAACGACCTTGAACTACGTGACCAGTTCACTGCGAGGGGGAAAGGGTTCGGTGTCTAAAAGGGAAATAACAGTGAGTGTTATTTACGTCAGAAAATATTCTAATAATGAATACGTTTAGCGATTAAAGATTTCCTTTTGTTTTTAGTACGTAAGGAGGGTTAAGGTAAAACAATTTTTTGACGGCAGTAATGTTATTTTGCCGAATATAAATGAGTAGTCCGAATTGGGATGAAGCTCACCCATGTTATGTTCAGTTAGTAATAAGTGAACGCTTTTTGTTTTTTTTTAAGCGAAAGTTCAAGACGCCAAACTATAGAAAGCGTCTTTAGTTAGTTTTGTTTTTTGAGGCATTGTTTTAACACCAATGCGTAGTGTTGTCCAGGGGACATGATAAAATGTTGTCCTTAATTGAAAGTCCTGTAATATTAGAGGGTTGGTAGTAAAGAATTTGCACAGTGCCAGAGGGATCTGGAGGTCCACTTGTTGAAATGTCGACCTGTATGTCAATAATCGAGTGAGATCGCTCGATGAATTCAAATATTTTCTTGTTAATAACATTTTATTAAATTCTTAACGGCACAGTACTTAGGAGAGACAAATTTTGGATTTGGGGTATCGTATGTTGCGGCTAAAATTCCAAATGAGAGTAGGGTTCGCAATACTATCTCTGTCTCCTATCTATTTTCTTGAAGGGTAGTCATCACCGATCTCCTGTCTGTCCAGCGAGAAAACGGATGAAATATAGTCTTTCTCTCTTGTGTTTTCTAGTGTCTAAACGTAAGAGATCTGTCTCACCTTAAACATTAGTTATGGTTTCACAAATTGGACTAATACAGCAGTCAAAGTTTTTTCTGAAACTCACATGGTGTGATATTTTGCTTTAGTAACTGTAATTAATTGAACGCAGTATTGTTCCAATTTTTTATGAAAGGACTTTCATATTTTATTTTATGTACTTTCAAATTTTAAATGGTGTTAGGTAATACACTTAATGTAAGCCTCTATATCAACAATTGTAATATGTTGAAAAAAGGAAGCGATAATACTGTTTATCGAATATATGTATTTTTACTAAAACATGTTTCATCTGTTCTAGAACTGNTTGGAGCAACGATTTGGATCACAGATGAACTCATGATAACATCAGAGGCGATGTAAAGATCTGAGCGGCGGGATATGTCGGGAGATCAAATATGGCCGATGCACGATCGTTGATAATTGTCGCCATTTTGTTTTAATTAATTTAAATATTATATAAGTCCCAGAGATATTGAGGGGAGATGTGTGAAACCAAGTCCTTCCATTCCCGTTCCTATTTTATCCAATTTCCTGCGCGAATGTAATACATATTACAAGGAGGAACATGAAATATTAAAAGAGGTATTTTGGCATCTATTGATGTGCAAAAGAGAAATGTACAAATTATATTGTGACTAAACAGGTCTTAAAATAAAATCTTCGATACGTCACAAATTGTATACACCGAGAGTGGATATGTCACCACTAAATAAAAAACAAGTTTAGCAACTTCAAAATAGTTTCCTAGTTCCGGGGAAAACATAGTCTGTTAGCCTTAAGCAAACTTTCCGTTTTTACGAAAGTGAAAAGAGAGTCATTCTAGAATGTTCCAGAATGTGTAAACATATTAGTTAGAAGTAAATAAAGGGTGTTTGTGTAAACAACCAAGTTCAGTAAGTGAGTCTCCATCTTCTTATGTTCAATAGTTCTCTATTGATCTATTATTCTGCTGTTATACGTAAACCGAGAAGCAAGGTTGCTCTCTCAATATAGCGTAGACGATAACGTCGAGCGCTTTACGTTTGATTAACCATTTTCTACTTGAACAAGGATTCAAGCATCTTTGTTTCAACAGATCTGGGAGTTATCGGTATGTATAATCTTAAAATAATTATGTATATTGAAAATGAGTTCAGAATGATCCATCGTTGTGTTCAATAAATATTATCTGATTTGAAAAGTGACTATTTCCTTTCTCGTTGTGTACCCGATAAATTAATGTTGTCTGAACAATTTCTGTGCCGTAAGATCATCGATACCTCACATGAAAGCGAGACTATTAAAGTTATAATAGTAACAGTCTCACTTCTGAAACCCCCCACGTTGGTCCTAGGTGGATATTGATGTTAATTAAAAGACATAATTAACTCAGAATCCCGGACCACGACACTGTTGCCATAACTTTAAGAAAAGATGCGGTTGTGTTGAATATTTTTGCAACTGTAAATCCTGGATGTTTCCATATCAAGGAGTCCCTTTTGTTTCTGGGGTATTGTGGTAGATCCACGTGTCATCCCTGGTGACAATACTGTCGAGGGAGTCAGGTTCTTCTCGATAGCGCAACAGGTTATTCAAGGACACACTCATTCGTTGTGCTTTGTGATGTTCAGTCAGTCCTTTTAGCATCCATCGAGCTGATATTTTACGATAGTCTATAGAGCCGTGAACAATCCAATAAACAGAAGTTTTTCATAGGTTGAGAGTGTATGTAATTTCCTTCAGTTTCATGCCTCGATCGGTTAACAAAAGTTATTTAACACGACGTTTGTAGTCGGCATTGCACGCAGTGTGTGGTCTCCCTGCACGTTCTTTATCAAACAGTGATGTCCGCCATTCGTTAAATTGACTACACCACACTGACACTTGTTTAAGTAAAATTCTCGAGCACCCCTCTTACAGCCCCGACCTATACTAGCACCATCTGATTTCTACCTGTTCGGGAAGATGAAGAAACATCTTTCAGAAAGACAATTTTCATCTGATGAAGAAGTGGAAAAAGATACCATAGACTGATTAACAAGTATGGAAGTCTGTTTTTAGTTTGAGGGTATATTAAAATTAGTGTCACGTTAGGACAAATGTTTAAATCAGTTTGGAGATTACATTGAAGAATAAGTTAGATATAAGCTTCATTTTGGTATGTAACTTGTAATAAAATTTTTATTTTTTCAATCATGTCTACCTTACTTTTGGAACAGCTCTCGTATATATTTTTTGTTACTACTCTGAAGCCAATAGTTTGGCCGCAAGTAAGATATTTATCAAGCCAATCTCGGGATAATTTGCGAACAGATCACACCCACCCGCCACTGATACAAACTGATGTAATTATAGCGAATTGAAGAATCCGTTCTATTTTCTAAAAAAAAGCCAACTATTTACTTAAATGCTCGTTAACCGAGTGTTCCAAAACATTCACGTCTGAAGTTACAGATCATGTGTTCAAGACTGCAATGGAGCGCTTTTAAGTTTTCCGTGCTTTTTAAAACAATAATAAGATTTTTTAGTGAATTATGTTATTGTACTTGTATAAATCATGCTGTCTCAATGTTTAAAAAATTTCAAAGTGTTTGTTTCCTTTTTTTTTACTTGTAAACATTTTTTTTAATTTTTATTGTTACAAAATATTTTAAGGCACAACACAATAAAAATTAAAAAAAACAAGGAAAGATAAATGTTTAAAAATAATAAACCCAAAAATAAAACAAGAATTTATTTGTCTTTATCGTAGAAAATTTAAGATCAAAACTACAATAAAACTGTGTCACAGGGTGACCCAGGTAAGTTATTACTGATTTGTATTTTAAAAGAGTTTTTTTTTAAATTGCACTATCCTGTAACAATACAGAACACTTGATTTTGTTTAAAAAAATCGCTCGTAATGGCCTCCTCCTGATTGAATGCATCTATTGAGCCTACGTCACACTCTGTTGAAAACTCCTTGAATGTTGTGTATTTGCTCAATTCCGTTTTGTATACGTTCTCTTAGAACTCCAACATCACACATAAGCCTTGTGTAAACAATGGACTTTAAATGTCCCTAGAGATAAAAATCAATTGGGTTTAATTCTGGTGATCGAGCAGGCCATTCAATGGGTCCTCTTCGTCCAATCCATCTTTGTGGAAAACGGCAATCCAAATAATGACGAACTGTCCGACTTAATTGGGCCGGAGAACCATTGTGCATGAACCACATTCGTCGGATGACTTTCAGAGGTGCATTGTCCATTAAATGGTACAATTTATTTTGGCGAAACTGCAGATAATTGTATCCCGTCAGACGCAGGGGTAAAAAATAGGGGCCTATCAAATGATCATTCACGATTTCAGCCCAAATGTTTAGGCTGAACAGATGTTGATGTCGCACTGAATGAGGGTTTTCGTTGCTCCATGTGTGATTATTAAGGTAGTTAATGACCCCGTCACGTGTAAATCCAGCCGTACCAGTAAAAAAGACAAATGCCAAGAAATTGAGGACTGCGTCACACTTTTGTTGGATGCATTGGCAGTATGTTCTTCGAGGACGATAGTCAGCCTCACCAAGTCCTTGAACCCGTTGAAGGTGTAAGGGGTATTGAAGGTTATTATGGAGAATATTCGAAATAGTCATATGACGAACCTTTTCCCTTAATGCAATTCTTCTCGTCCTATCTGATGGACTGTCGGCCACATGACGAAGAACTCGTTCCTCAAGATAAGCATTGCGTAACTGTCTTGGTCGTCCAATGTCCATAGATCTCCTGCCAAATGAACCCATCTTTTGCAAACGCTGGTGGATTCGTTGGAACATTCTTGAACAAGGTAAACACCTGTAGGGGTACCTTTCTCAATTAATATATCTTGCTCTTACTGCATTGCTATCCGCTAGACCATAAATATACTGCATTTCTGCCGTTTCGCTTACAGAATTAGCCATTCTCGTTATGATTGTCTTACTCTAAAGTAATTTGCACTGTCTTCCACAACTAACTAACGTCTCCAAACAAGAAGCAATGACCAAAAGTTGCAAGTCAACAAAAAAAAAAAAAACATACATGGTGTTGTCAACTCTAAGGAAACATAGATGACAGTACATACGTATTTCTGTTTCGTTGCCGAGCGGTCTAATTGGTTAATCTCTGATGACGTGAGACCGAAGTATAAGTACTCTATTTTTCTTTGTCTGAAGTTGTTCATGTTTTTAAACATTATTACATTTTAGCAAATTTACAAACAATACATTGTTAAAGGATAGGGTAATTTTTTAACTAAACAGTTTTAAAGTAAAAATCAGTAATGTCTAATGTTGGCCACCCTTTGACATAGTTTTTACTTTTGTGCGCCTTAAGGTACTTTGTAAAAATACAATAAAAACACATTTACAAGTAACAAAGTAATACAAATACATTGAAATGTTTTAAACATGGAGAAAACAGGAATTTATACAAGTACAATAACATAATACACAAAAAATCTTATTATTGTTTTAAAAAGCACGGAAAACTTAACATCATTTCTTTTGCAGTCTCGAATACATGATCTGTAACTTTAAACGCAAACGCTTTAGACCTCTCGGCCAACGAATGCTTGGGTAAATGTTTGTATTTTTACCGAAAATAGAATGGATTCTTCAAGCCGCTAGAATCACGACGGATGGTATCAGTAGCGGGTGGGCGTGGTCTGTTTGTAAATTGTCCCGTGATTGGTTTCAGAATTCTTTTAATTGTAGCCAAACTATTGGCTTAAGAGTAGTAAAAAAACATATACATTCTAGGGTGCAAGGAATTTATCCTATAATTTGTTGCACTCAATTTATTTACACCCTGTACATTCAACATTTAAAACGGTTATTTTTATTCATGTTAATGTGTTGGCACCCTGGGAATATGTGTTCTTATTTGAAGCTTTTTTTTATATTTTAATACCGTTCAAGCGTTTAGATTTTGTATTTTATTGATTTTTCTTTAATATTAGTGATTTTTGTAAGTGATTCTAGTGGTTTTGTTCTGATACTAGGTGTAGACACTGCCTGGTTAGAGTTCAGTCAGTTGTCAGACAATGTACTGTTAAATTGTGTATAACATAGTTATTAGTTAGTAGTTCAAACTGGGCTAATTTAAGTCAGTGTAGAATAAAGTGAAATATAACCAGCTTTATCTCTCACACATTTGTTCTTCTTGTTTGAAAAGATTGTATTCCAAAGACTCTGAAAAGACTTAAGCTGATTTTGAAGAATATGATGTTCTATTTTATAGCCCTGAAGTTTTCTTGAACAGTTTATATTATGCAAGTTGTGCATTTGGTGTTTCATCGGTTAAGATCATGAGGGTTACAAGGGGAGTTTGTCAGGACGTGATCACCTATTATATTGAAACTCGGAGGGTATGTAGTACACTTCTATAGTTGTCACAGGGTGCAGCCAGTTTACTAAATGGCCAATAGTTTTTGACAAAATGGTGGTGAAAGATTTTGCAAGAAATACGTATCCTCACGTGGTAACAGGAATCGTCGTGCTGTCACCGTAGTCGAGATGGTTAAGGCGCCTGGTGAGAACGTGTTACGTATATGGTTTGAATCCCCATGTTTCCCATACATAATTTACTTTTGTGTGTGTGTATTTCATGAATATTGTTGTGAAAGTAGTATCTTTGAAAAACCTATTTTAGCTTAAAAGACTCGACTTAAAATGAAATACCATGAACTATGTCTTATTGTATAAGGTCTTACTGAGCGTGACTGACGCACCTTAAAAAATAAAGTTTTTTTTTGCCTCTTCGAGAACTTTCCAACGTAATGACACAGCAGGCACAAGAACTTTTGGTCGGAGCCTGCTTATACCTACATCGTGGATTCTAACTCTTGTGCACCTTTTATTCGAAACCCGTCTACAAGCGTGTTTGTATTAGAAAGCGGTAGCAGCGAGAAGTAGCCTGACAATTTTTGTTCGTGTTGTAACACAACTTAAAGTTTGACAGACACGTTTATTCAACGTCGCAATGGAATGTCCAGAAGCATCCACAAACGCTCTCAAGATGTGTCCGTCATAAAATATCCAAATTGGAACTCACCAGTGCGCTGAAAGTAATGACAGTTTATGTTTGTACGATAACTTTCATTCACAAACATGTGACATTTATTTGAAATCTCTATATTAAATTNTTGTTTGTTGATAAATAACTATTTTATTTTATTTACACCCAGCAAACAATGTTGTACATTTATTTCAACGCTTTTACAGAATTTCCTTACTTTTATTTTTCAATCGAGCTATATAAAGTTCAATACATTTTACAAATACTATTACATTTAATAATATATTCATTAAATACACAAAACAAAGATACGCAAAAAATGAACACCAACTTTTAGTGTGAAACTTGAGGATTTGAACCAAGAACGTCTCACGTACTGACCACCTCGGCCACGGTGACTTCTGTTACCACGCGAGGATTAGTAGTACCTGCAAAATCTTTCACCGCCATTTTATCAAAAACTATTGGCCATCTAGTAAAACGGCTGAACCTTGTGACAACTCCCTATTGCTCTTTTTTTTTAAATCAAGAATACATTGCAAGTTGTATAAACAAAATNGTTTTAATGTTATCACGAATGGGTATTATCAATCTTTGTCCCTGTTGTAGTATTAAAACTCTTAAAAACAACAATTGCAATTAGCTGATGTAGATAAAACTTCGTTGAATCATATTTAACTGTTTTCGAATTAAAATTATATATTTCCAGAACATTTGCTTCATTCAATTTTTTGTGTATTCGTTAATCGAACTTGTGTGACCACTTAGAGCTTGCCGCCATATTTTATATATCTGTAGTTTTAAAACTCAATCTGGGTATGGATTTATGTCCGCTTTTTTCTCAGGGTTGATTGCTCAGATAAACAAAAATAAATTGTTTTCTACTGGTCACACTTAGATTACGCAGCCTTCCTCCACCTGCAAAATACCAACACATGTTGTTGTAGTCGCCACGGACGTTTGAATAAATGTAGGGTATTTTAGGGCTGCTGAATCTAAAAATGCCATTCGTTTTGCCGAATTGGCTCTAGTTCTTGAGGTACAGAATACATCTCAAATTAAGATTTTACCCCAATACGACCTGTAGCTTCTGCATACGCAGCAGAGTTTGGGCTGTCTTGTTTAATCTTTAAATGCCACCACATACATTCAGCTATACCTGACAGGTGTACCTGCACTTTGGTATGCCAATGGTGAGGTCAGAGTCAAATCACCACCACGAAGATTGTTAATTTTGTGATTTGAATGTGAAAGGATTCAATCCCTACAAGAAACACACCTGGGAGTATCCTGATTGGAGGAAGGTCAGGAGTTTGAGTGTAGCACAGGTGGTAGCATCGAGGAAGCATTTAAACACCTTAGCAGTTTTCCCAAGAAGAACTTAGTGATCAATCAGCCTAATTTGTGGTTCTGTTATTGTACTAAATACAACGTCACTCCGTATTTTATGTATTTACTTTTGTATGAGTTGAGACAATTTCCATGTCATACGTCTCACCATTACATTTTTTTGCATTTTCAATTATTTTTTCAATGGGGCATCCATTATCTAAAATATTAAACCCAATCTAGCAACACAAAGTTACCCTTTTCTTACAGAAACACAGATTTTTCAACCTGAGAGCCTTTCCATCTTCTGTGTCATAACTACGATCTTTATGATTCATTTCGTTTCAAAGGTGGTATTTGTACATACGTTCGTTCCGATATTTCCTGCCGCAAACTTCCTAACCTCTCCTTTGACCTCCTGTGGTTACATTTAACATCCCAAAAATTCTCCAAATTTCTCTGTTGCGTCTATCGGTCACCTAATGACCAAAATTT
>KZ878138.1:14162-24270 GCA_003456935.1 Machilis hrabei
TAGGCTCGTGAAAGAAAAATGGTCCGTAGACTTTACGACAGGAAATGGTGCAAAACCCATTCACCTTTGGTGAATCACGGACGTGTTCCAGTGTTGCATGCGGATTTTCTGTGCCCCAGATGCGAGTGTTGTGACTGTTGACCTTACCCCACACATGAAAAGTCGCCTCATCACTGAAAATTAGCTTCTCGGCAAACCCATCGGTCTCTAAGTGCTGCTAAAATTCAACACAGAAACTGAAACGAACATGATGATCATTTGTACTCAACGCTTGCAGGAGCTGTAGCCGGTATGGTTTCATATGAAGACGTTTACGTAGAATGTGCCACACACTCGTCTGAGGCATCTGTAACTCCTTGCTGGCCCTGTATGTCGACTTCCGTGGACTCCTGACAAATGTTTCTCGCACACGCTCAACAGTCTCTTGCGAGGGGCCCGGCCGGCCTGTTTGTTTAGCAGCACACAAGCAACCAGTCTGCNTGAATTTCCTGTATCACTCTCGAATTGTTTTGTCTGTGGGTGCCTCTTTGTGGTACTTTGCACGAAAACTTCATTGCACTGTCACTATCGACTGATTTTTGTCAAATTTTATCGCTTTCTGTTCACCTGTAAATGCCATAATTGCGATACTGCTGCTCCTAGCGGAGAAAAGATACTACTACGTCACACCATGCTGCGCTCTTTTCGACAATAACTTGGTGAGTTTGCGCATCTCATGTTATGCTTCTTTCTGTTGTGTCAGTCTTGGTTGCTTTTTTATTGAGTCCTGAAACCCCGGAGGGATTTATGAATTACCCTGTATAAGTACACTTTCAGAAATGCCCGTACAATGTCAAAGTCAATGTTTCTATAGGGGGTCCTAAGTGTTCCGGTGACAGCTACCTTATGATGTCCCAACCCATGAGATATTAATGTGCACACATCAAAGTTCTTAACACATTATNGATATGGTCTCTACAACACATCTCTTTCTGTCTGGAATTTGAGAATTCTTTTTTTTTCATTTTGGGACCACAGAACCTGTCTTTATGGTAATGATAAATATGTGCATGTAAATTACTATATATTTTACCGATCCTAACAATGTTAGTTTTACCTTAATCGCTTTCTTTTTACAGAAATCGTTCTGGTGTGGATCTAAGCTTTCTGGTGATTTATATTATGAACTTGCAGTAGCTGAGAATAATAACCAGGTGTCGAAAGATGTTTTTGAAGCAGAACCACGCCACTTACAAGCAGGAATTCAAATAAAAAATTTGACAAAAGTACGTTGCAAATTATTCATTTTTCTAAGTTTTTGTTTTACTAATTCTGGAGTAACTTTTGTAGTGCCACAATTAAATTTACATTTCGTTTTTAAATGTCTGCTTTGCATTTTCTTTTGCCTATCTGCTTTGAAATACTCCAGTTTTTATTTTTAACAAAATGTCACTGCTACGTTACATTTTTAGTGTAATTTAGAAAGTAAACCATTATTCTTTAACAAAATTTTGACCAATGTAATTGTGAAAGATGCAACTTTCCAGGTGCGGATCCATGAGGTTGATTCACCCCCCGCCCTTAAATTATCAGGATAATGGATAAAATAATGATGGAAATCGGAAAATATGGTACCAAAAGTAGACGAAAATTAAAGATAAGACTAG
Organism: Machilis hrabei; assembly: GCA_003456935.1. Classification (NCBI taxonomy): domain Eukaryota; kingdom Metazoa; phylum Arthropoda; class Insecta; order Archaeognatha; family Machilidae; genus Machilis; species Machilis hrabei. The sequence continues at coordinate 15,809 of KZ878138.1, forward strand.
AATATTGAATAACTCTGTGTCCAAGTTGTGCATTTAATCGTTTTATTAGTTATGAGTTATTCTGGTGTAAACCCCATTCAGGAATAAAACGTTACTGCTATGTAGTACGCAAATGTTTTCTTCATACCATTTCTTATAAAATTTTACATGTGCCTGCCTGGAAGTCTGACATTAATGATCTTAAGCACATCTGAATATTTGTCTGCGTTTAAAATGTGTTCAAATGGAGTGCAGAGTATCAGGTATTATTTTAAAATGTTCCTACAAACTAAATACCTGTCCAGAATGCACATAGGAGCTACCCTTTAAAAACTAAATGAACAAATGCTAAGGAGGTTCATAACTTCTTACCTATTCCTCATCATATTCTTCTTAAATCTCAAACATTCATATGAAAAGAAGCATAAATTTGACTCTACCTTTCAATGGCACAGCTGTGAGATGTCTTTAGGAAAAAACAAACAGATTTGTTTTAAATTAAATTTACGTTATTTGTGTTCAACAATGACTGATAAATTTTTATAAATTGTTTTTATATATTTATAACTTAATCGGGAAATTAAATGCAGTGCTGCTAAGTACAGGTAATGGTTTATTTTGATATATACTATACTTGAATTAAAATATGTATACAACATTAAGTGAATAATGAATGTACAACTGATTATACATCTGGTAGATATGTGAACTGGTTATTTGGACAATATATCTATATTAGCGAGATCTTTAACACAAAACCTTTATAGTACTCTAAAGCTAGTTTCTCAGTGACAAGGCAGGGCGAGTTGCGGTATTTGAACAGCCAATGATAACGGGGTAAAATATCAGGTGATATGACGTCATAGTTTCCGTTGCTATGATTTTTTGGTCTTCAGTGTAGTTAAATTTTCGTGAACTCAAGCGGCGCGGTGAACATTTACCGTAAGATATCACTGTCAATATTGTTACTTTTAAATAATAGACAATTGAATTTCATTTCCCTTGCAATCTCAAAGGCGCCATTTCTTGTTGGTGTTGGAAACATCAGAATTTTAAATCTGAAAGGTATAAGTAGAAACAAACAAGAAACAAGCAAAGAAATTATCCGATGTATCGACTAAACTGTCTTTCGAAAACGAAAGACAATTCCTCACAAATCACTTGAAATTCATAGCGTTGCATGTGACTTCACAACATAGTACGTGATGAAATAATTTGCGACACCGTGTCCATTTTTTTTTCCGCCAAACAACACATGATGTCATTTGCACCGTGTCGTTGATGTCACCTGCGTCTCCTCATTGAGAAACCAGCTTAAGTCATTGTACTTTCAATAGATTTGAAAAACTAAATCATATGCCAGTAATGTGTTGAATATAACAATTTATTGTATTAGTGTGTTTTCAGTAAGTTCTTATAATCAATTTTTTAATGGGTGATGTTATTTAATTTGTATTACCCACTTTGGTAAAAATATAATAAATGCATGATTATGCATGAACATTAAACTTTGACAGTACATGAATTTAGTTGTGTGGTTAAATGTACGAATATGTGTGCTCATTTAGGTATTGAAAGTTCACATACTTAATAATACAAAGCAAAGTTTACAAGAAACAATTACATAAAATGGAGTGAAAGCTGCAATGAATTAGAAAATACTGAAAAGAAAAGGAGATCTTACAAAGTGGTTAAGAAGCTATGGACTACATATTTATATACATATGACTATTTTGTTATACTTTTAGTATAGGATTATTCCGGTGAGTAATCATATAGGCGATATTATATTTGCACCCTCCAAAGCAACTCTGTGGATCTGCCACTGCAACTTTTGGAGAACATTCCATCTGTATTGCATATTAAATTTTACGGGACTGTACTTGATTGAGATATGCAGTTCACAGTAACTAAATAAAGCAATTGTTTATGTTTCTTTCTTTACAGTAGTGTATTATTATAATTCATTAGTACACTTGGAAAATATCTAGCCGTCAGTAGGTTCCTCTTTTAATTCTAAAATATGAAGAGTGCTTCTTACTGCTGCATAAATATGGCCTTTTTTAAAATTAAAAAATATGTACAAGTTGATAACAAATTGCATCTAAGCACTTCAAAAATCGATTTTCTGTTCATTTTTGAATAAAAAACATAAAATGATGTTTTTGCCTTTGGAGCACTTTATGAGGTTAGAGTTTCGATTCCTGATTATACGAGGTGTATTTGAAAAGTAAGGGCCTATCGTTTATAAAAGAAGAACAAATAAAAAAATGGAAAATGTACTAGTGGTTCCAAATACACACATCCTCATGTCATTTTTCTACGTAGTCCCCATTTTGTTTCAAACATTTTTGTTATCGTGAAGCAAGCTTCTTCAAACCCTCCGCATAAAATTCCGCCGCTTGGGAGTTCAGCCAGTTTTACACTGAAGTTTTCAACTCGTCAGTTTCCTCGAATCGTTGAGCCGCAAGCCAGTTCTTGAGATGTATGAAGAGATGGTAGTCACTGGGCGCGAGGTCAGGACTATAAGGTGGATGATAAAACATCTCCCATCAGAATTTTTGAAGTGTCTCGTCAATTGTGCGGGCAGTTGTGTGCGGACGCACGTTATTATGAAGGAGAACATTTTCTGACCTCAGCAATCCCCGTCGTCGGTTTTGAATGGCACGGCGCAGTTTTGGAAGTGTTTCACAATAGACTTGCGAAGTGATGGTTGTTCCAGGCTCCATGAAATCGACCAAAAGCACGCCCTTGTGGTCCCAGAACACAGTTGCCATGATTTTCTTTTGAGACTGGGTTTTCTTGAATTTTTGGGGGTTTCGGAGAACTGGAATGACGCTACTGCATGGACTGTTGTTTGGACTCAACATTGACGTACAAAATCCACGTTTCATTACCAGTTACGACGTGGGTAAATAATTTGTCTCCCTCTATGAGAGTGGTCCAAGAATGCACGTGCAGATGTCAATCTCTGGGCTTTGTGAGCGCTTGTCAACATTTTCGGCACCTATCGTGCACACAGTTTACGATAGCCCAGCGTGTCAGTCACAATAATCTGGACAATGTTGTCTTTGAAACGTCTGGAAATTCTATGGAAACATCACTAATCGTAAAGCGACGATTTTCTCTCACTTTCACATTCACATGCTTAGCAAGATCGTCAGTCCGGACGCTTGGCTTGCCACTCCTGACTTCATCGTGAACATTTGAACGGCCTTCCCTAAACCCACGACACCATTGCCTCACTTTTCCTTCACTCATTACGGTAGGCCCATATGATCCACACAATTGACGGTGAATTTCAGCAGCATTATGTCCTCTTGAGTTGAGAAATCTAATCACTGACCGGACTTCACAAGTGGCTGAATTGTTTATTGTCGCACTCATCATAACTCACTGTCACACAAAAGCAAATAACAATGGACTGGTGCAGTTCAACGGACCAGTTGAAGCTACTGCGCATGCGTGATCTAAACAGTGTTGCAAATCGCTCTTTATAACTTATCGGCCCTTACTTTTGAAATGTGCCTCGTATATTCTGTGTTATTTAGAAAAATTGCATATCTAGAAAGAAATGTGTATGCTGACAGTCTTAAACAGATTCTAGATTTTTTGGACAAAACGTTTAGAAGTTGTCAGGGCACTTTATGAGAAAAGGAACCATTAATTTAAAAAAATGTCCCCATATGTTTTCAGTTTAAAAGTTGATGAGGAATATACTGATAGCATTTTTTTAACTACAGTTTTGAAATGTTTAAATATGTGATAGTAGACTAGAGAAAGCTTTGTCAATTAAATTAGATTTTTGTGGTGTTTAACTATTTTGCAGGTTATGGCATTTGCTGTATTTAAAAAAATATCTTATTTTTGGGTGACTAGGTAAAATCATCAATGTAAAATGGAAACAGGATCCCATGTTTCCTTGTATTTTTATATTCTAGCATCTCGGGCCCAGCAAAAAAGTTTTTCTCTATTCAAGGAGTGGCTGTGAAGGGTCATAACTTCCGGAGTTTATAACAGAGATCTCTTTTTGGGGGTAAGGCCACAACATCGGAATAGTTATGGAGCTGTAACTTGTTTAGGTCTAAAAGAAAGCTACGAAGAAGAAGCAGACCCATTTATTCTTAAATTTGCATTACTCGTTTACTGTAAATGATTAAAACTACCACCCTCGGCTCCAATACACAATTCACTTCATCTGTGAATTGCGTGAATAACACGTTTTATTTCGTTGTACTAGTCCTTGAGGAGTAATGTCTATAATGGTAAACAGAGTATATGATTTAGTGTTTATAGGACAATACTCTATCATTCAGTATCACTTTAGTTACGAGACATGTTTATCCTTTTAGGTATACAAAAATGGAAAAATGGCTGTTAATAAATTGAATATAAACATGTACGAAGACCAGATCACTGTACTTCTTGGTCACAATGGAGCTGGCAAGACTACCACAATGGCTATGCTTGTAGGTAAGTAAAGCTATGTTTAACAAACTAATTATTTGACAACAATCTTTGGCTTTGAGCATAATATATAATCTGCATTTTCTAAGATGTGCAGGCTATCTCTGGTGGAGCAGTTACTCTACCTATGATTCCTACTAGTATGTGTACCTTTCAACACTAAAATAGCTGATTAGCCTTAGAACTGATTTAGGCCGGGCTGATCTAATACGAACACATTTACTCTACGCTATAAACTATATCAGGAAAAAAACCTCTACAACATATCCAGAGTTCGTTGACATTGGTGAGCGTCCCACTTGGGGCTGCCCTTTTTAAGATTTTGTTGAGTTTGTCTTCATTTCATTTAATTTGTTTAGACTCAAGTCTGACAACCTTTTGCAAAGCTCGGTTCAGCTAGATTCAAATTGATTTTTAAATAAGCTTTGTATGGCACCGATCGAGTGTATAGAGTTTAATTTGAGTGCAGTTCTAATAAAAATACTGGGTTTGACCATGCTCATATTTTTCAGCTTATATACTAAAGTATTAAAAATATAAAAAGACAAGTCTCTCACTTTAAAAGGCTTTTACTGGCCCATGAAGTAGGAAGATGGTATCAAAGGTTAACACATAAAATATGAAAGGGGCTCACCCTCCTGGACAGACTGCGCAGTTCTGATTAATTCCAATTTTTTTCAGGTCTGTTTCAACCATCAGGCGGCTATGCCCTCGTGAATCAACATGACATTGGGACTGACATGAATGGAGTGAGACAGAGTTTGGGCCTNTGTCCTCAACATAATGTTCTCTTTAATGAACTGACAGTCAAAGAGCATTTGGTTTTCTTTTGTAAGGTAAAATATAATGTTGTTTTATTATTGTTTCAAATATAACTAACATATTTAGATGTGTAACGCGGTGTGTACTTTAATAGTGATGGTGTCGAACTTAATCTAATGAAGCCAGTTGGAATTCTATATACACTAGCAAGTGTGATTTTGAGAGAATGGTTCNATGTAAGAAATGTATGAGTGTACTAACAAATTAAAGCAAAAACAGAGACAGCACGAGGCATGGACAATATATTTGTCATCCCACCCCATTTTATTCTCAAAAAAATATGACTCACTAAGGGTAACCTATGACATGCAGTTCATTATGTGTAATGTTCCCAAAATAAGCAGGGATATTTGTCACTGAACTAGGACTTAATATAGCCTAATATAGTTCTTCATTCCGATATCAGCTCTCTTGTGGCCCCTGATAGTTGGGATCATCTATTACATTGGCAATATTAAATTTGACATGGGTTGGACACCAAGGCAAATAATGTATTTTTATTTTCAAATTATAGTGTTATAATGCATTGAAAAAGCTTATACTGAAACAAAGGGTGTTCGTGAAATACGAGTTTTTCAGTTTGCTGGTTATGGATGCTTGTATTCCTCTATNGTCTCCTTAACATTTTCCTGAGACTTTNGCAACGAATTCGAAAGAGTGGAAATGTCAAATATATAATATTTGAACCATCGCCAATAAGGTATGACATTCAGCTACATCTTTAATCAAATATAATGTCTCACTGGTGGGTGCTGTTACCCTAGTTCATCAACCTAATAGTGCATTTCAGGTATAAATGAATGCCGATCTCTTTTTCATATTCGACAGTTTCTTCTCAATTGTGTACAAAGAATCATGCTTTGATAATAAAATTTGCTGTAGTTACAGCATTCTGTATACAGATGTAACACACCATGTTGTGGCAGGTCTAGCACATAATGACGTTCATGAAAAAGATACTTAATTATCACGTAATACATACGTGTTAACTGCGTAAAGTATGCATGATCATTGAGGCTTACTATCTAGNTATAAATTTGATTTACGCTTTATAAATGACAAAAAATTGGTTNTGGAAGGAATGTACAACTAGAAGTATTTAGAAATTAACGCACTTTGTCACAATAATAAACTAGTGTGCTGTGCAGTCCATTTCTTATTTCCCTTTGCAACACAAATTTGCCCACAAAATTTAGAATGCTGAGCAATAGAGTCAAGCTGAAGTGACAGATGGGCCAAATTAACCACTCTTTGTCCTTGAATAATGTGAGCTAGGTGCTTCATTCTGCTGTCATCAGGCTGACTCTCAATGCTAAGCTCCATCACTTGAAAACTCTTCCTCTACTTCACTCCAGTTGTCATCCATCCCACTTTGTGATGTACTGGGAATGAATACTATCCATATAATCTGAATTGTACTCATTTTTGCATCATTACACTCTAGCCACTAATTGGCCTTTCAATGTCTTTTCATCTTTGTGAACAACAAAAGTCGCAGGGGGCCAATTCGGGTGAGTACGGTGGCTGCGGCATCAAAACGGTGTTGGTTTTTGCGAAACATTCACGTATTAGAAGTGAAGTGTGAGCCAGTGTATGTGCCTAGTGTTAAGTGTGCTCAATTATGGCATTCAATGATAGGAACTTACTATCATACAAGTACAAAAATTCAAAGGGGACAATCTGGGTGTGTACATGTATTTTCTTAGAGTTAATATCTATTTATTTTATGTTTGTAGTTAAAAGGCATGGCTACTGCTAGTGTTGAACAAGAAGTTACCAATATGATTTGTCTGCTCGATATGGAAGATAAAACAAACAGCCAAGCTCAGACACTTTCAGGAGGAATGAAACGCAAACTCTCAGTCGGTATAGCCCTGTGTGCTGGGTCCAAGGTAAGTTTTAATGCCAATTTGTAAAATTACGACTAAAAACATCACCCCACAAAGGTCTCTGAATGCTTGGGAGTTTTGAGTCTAATTTCACTAGCCTGGTCACTAATTTCATTTTGTGCTCATATGCTTTGAAGAAAAAAAAAATGAATGTGGTCTTATTGATCACTGCTTACTTGGGTCAAACTTGAACCCAGTCAAAACACTCTGAGAGGTATGGAAAAGTGTTTCACAACTACTCTGAATGGGCATAAGATTTAATTTCCTGGAAGCAATATGTTCCCATAGAAGTTATGTAAGTGAAATTATACTTTAAACGAAATCTTGTAATCTTACTGACTTATGGAAAGAATGTCTTTGATTTTAAGAGACATCCAATTTGTAGTATTTTTCTTACTTGCCTTCTTGATTTCAAAGAGATTTGGGGTATATTTAGTTCGTCTTGTCATTTCTTCAGAAATGTTTATGTTCTTTAGATCTGTTATTTGTCTGCAGTCATTGCTTTTGTCGAGCTATAGATAGACACGTTACCTAGAAATGCTCTCGTTATGATACACTTGCTCAGTTAGTGTAAATTCATTTTATCAGAACTACAGTATATGCAGAGAAAGTGAAAGAATACGCTCTGCTTGGACACGAAACACGTGTCTATGTCAACATAGGTTGACTAGTAACTCTTTCTTACTCTGCAGTGTTGCTGACTACATTTCCACTAGGGCACATTACAGAAAATTAGAAAATGTTAAACCAACGAAACTGGCAACAATGCACATCCTCCATAGTTTCATTAGTTGCAACACTTGAAAAATTTGACATGCTTTTCGTTTATATTTAAAGGTATATGTAATGAAATATAAAAATTCTAGCCACAGAAGTAATGGCCAAGTTAATATTATTATTTTAGGTTTCTATAATCTTTTTTAGCAATAATTCGAGATTCCAATCAACACTAGAGGCGCTGTGATTGTCTCAATATGGCGCGAGCTTTTGGGTACTGTGATTGTTTACATTCATTGTGTACAATGGAGGTGTGAGTTTATTTTAGCAATTTATCACTTTTAAATTAAATACAAAATTGAAAATGGCTAAGAGGCTTAAACTGAAGTCAAAAAAAGGATTATTCTAAGAGTACTCCGGACTCAAGAAATTTTTGTGAAGGCGAAGAAATATTTCATTACCTATTATTAGTATTTACCTGAGGGTCAAATACCAAACTCCTTGTTTCAATACAGGCTGTAAAATTCTGGCAGTGGTCATGCAAATCTGGGTAATTATTGGATATATATAGGCAATGAGCAAAACTTA
>KZ878158.1:4526-20464 GCA_003456935.1 Machilis hrabei
TGTTACACCAACACAACAGAGGTTGGGATATGATGCAAGGAAAACTAAATCAGATAGCAGTAATCAAAGATGCTGTGAATGCTACACTGAAGAGCCGTATGCGGGAAATTCGCAAGTACGGTTCTGTTGGGGGGGATCATAGCAGTTAAGCCTAATAGGAGGATTTAAAGTTATGATCTCTACCGGACCTCTAAAAATAATAAGTAACGAAGAAAGAGTAAAAACAGTAACAGGTGTAAAAATGGTAATCTTTGGACCTTATGGAATCGGCAAAACTAGTCTACTTAAAACTCTCGATGAGTCGACAACACTCTGTCTTGATTTTGAAGCAGGGCTTTTAGCAGTTCAGGACTGGAAAGGAGATTCAATCAGCGTTCGTACTTGGAATGAGGCAAAGAGATATAGCTTGTCTTATTGGTGGGCCAAATCCTGCATTAAAATCTGATCAAGCATATAGTCAAAGGCACTATGAGCATGTATCTGGCAAGTACAAAGATCTTTCTTCGGAGTTTTTTAAATATCATTGCATTTTTATCGATAGTATCACTGTTGCATCACGTTTATGCTTTTTATGGGCAAGGATGCAACCTGAGGCTTTTTCCGATAGATCGGGAAGAGAAGATAAAAGGGCTGCTTACGGCACACTTGCTCAGGAGATGATGGCTTGGCTCAATCAGTTTCAACATATTCGGGATAAAGACATCATCATAGTTGGCACTTTAGGTCAGTATCTTGATGATTGCAATCGTCCAACCTGGTTGCCTCAATGTGAAGGGGCTAAAACTGCCAGTGAAATTCCTGGAATTGTTGATGAAGTAATCAGCATGGTTGGGATCAAGAAAGATGATGGTACAGAGGTACGTTCATTTGTCTGTCAGACCATTAATTCTTGGGGATATCCAGCTAAAGATCGTAGTGGATTGTATATTAAATCAAAGCCGCAAGGCTATAATGAGCAAGGAGTGATACTGTCAATTGGATTGATTGATAGAAATCGTAGGCATCTCAGTACACTCCTAGCTTTAAAAAATGGAGTACGAACGGTAGGGGGATCTAAAAGATCGAATCACAATCCTGTACAGCATTTACATTATTATTTGATTATATTTATAGGTACAAAAATGGTTAGAACAGTTTTCATTGGTATTGATGTTTCAAAAGAAACACTTGATATCTCAATCGACAATAAACATCAGCGTATAGAAAATGTAGAAAGAGCTATATCTGAGTTTATAAAGTCAAAAATAGTTAACGTATTTGTTAGGTTATGTGTAAACAGGTGGTTATGAAAAACTTGTCATAAAGTTGTTAAGGGAACATAACATAGCTGTTCACAGAGCTCACCCAAATCGGGTATATGCATTTGCAAAAGCCTGCAACCACTTTGCAAAAACAGATAAATTAGATGCAAAATTACTAGAAAAATATGCTGAATTTATCACAAAAAATGACGAGGTAATAGAATACATAGTTTCACAAAAGCAAGAAGAACTAAAAGAGCTAAGAGCAGTTGAGCGCAATCTAAACGATGAAGTTCACGCAAATAAGTGTCGTTTGCATAAGGTTACAGGAAAAGCCAGGGAATATATAGAAAAACAGATAGAATTTGCAAAAAAACAATTAGAGCAAATTAGGCAAGACATAGAAGATATAATAAACTCTGATCCTGATTTGAAGGAAAAAAGCAAACTGCTAACTAGCTATAAAGGTGTTGGACGGAAAACCGCAAGTATCCTACTCATAGAGGTACCTGAACTTGGTAGGTTAGATAATAAGGAAATAGCTTGTCTAGTTGGAGTTGCACCAAAAACTAGTGAAAGCGGAAGGAAAGTGAGCAAGGCCCAAGTCATAGGTGGCAGATTTTATGCCCGAAAAGCATTATACATGTCTGCTGTGGTTGCAATGCGTCATAATAAAAAAATGAAAGTATTTTACCAGCGTTTAGTTGACTCTGGCAAAGTCGCTTTAGTTGCTGTAATGAGAAAAATCATCATTTGTTTAAATGCTATGATAAAAAACAATAATTTTTATCTTGATGTTTAAGACGGTAGATGCCTTGTAAGGATCATCGTCCTTAATGATAGAAAAAACTGCTTCTTTTAGTTCGTCATAATCCATAAAACCCCCATGCCTTTACTACAAAACTTATGCTAATTACTGTGCCTCATCTTTCCCTATTAAGAAAATCTCTGAATAACATCAACGCCTAATTTGAAAAAGCTCGGACACCACGTAGAGAACGCCCTCCCTAATGGAAGACAAAACCCCTGAAACACCTTCTCACGCAACATAGCTACCTCTTGAAATGAATAGAAAAAACCGCTTTCCTATCCATGCTAGCAACTACATTTTGAGCATGATATTCCATCATTAAAACTTGTCAACCATCATTTAGAAATTTTTTTGAAATAATTTTTGATGAAAGTTTTTAATGGATTATTGTTAATTTAGCAATATATGTTACTAATAACTTAAATAATATAACCATTTCCAGCAAGCGTGAGAACAATTTTGTTGGGAATGTGTTGGTCAAGAGTTAAGATCTTGGATGTTTTGGAGCATCTTTAGTGAATAAGCATTTCCTCCATTTTCAAGTTTCCGGATCGAGGTTTAGAGAGTTTTTTACTATTTGTATTGCTCTGCCTCTGTTGCTCTGATAGCTGCTCTTTGATGATGGTAATTTTATATCATTACACTCTGAATATAATAACTTTGCACAATGTTATACCAAAGAGTATAATAAAACTTATATCAAATACTTTACAAGAAAAAGTGGTGGTAGAGGCAAAAGTGAACATTAATAAGAAGGAAAGCGCATGCTAGAGCTTGAAAAAGCAGCAAGAATAAAAAATATTATTGAAAGGTTAAATGGCGTAGATATAATATACATAGTGTAAAAATATAAATAATTTTATTGATATCTTTGCGTTAACACTTCTTAAATGTTTAGTACTGTAGAATTAAATTATTAAGTTTTATGAAGGGAGTAAAAATGGTGGAAAGCTTTTCATGTAACAATAAAGACAGTAATTTTATTGAGGGGACAAAAATAATGGAAAATTTTTCAGATAATAACAAAAACGGTAGCTCAATCTTCCAAGGAAAAATCAGGGAGCAAGATTTCTCTGCGGAGCAGAAGCTAAACGAACTAAAAGCAGCCATAGAGAAGCTTGACAGACAAGATTTGCTCAGAAGGCTCGAGTGTGAGCGTCAGGCTTCTAGTTGTATCGATGAAATATCATCTCAAGCAGAGCTAAATATCGAAGATGGTGACAAGGGCTACTTCGATTGTGAAAAACCACTGGGAGATTTCTGGAGTTTCTTTGAACCTCTCTTCAACCTCTTTGAAGTAGATGTAGATGATCCGAAAATCTACCAAATGCTCAAGGAGAAGAAAGAAAAGAACCTGATTGTTGTGATAATGAAGTTTTTGCGTGACAAGCTTAAGGAGTTAACCAAGAAGATCTTCAAAAGTAATTTAGATTTGAGTTGGGACAAGAGGTTGGACAAAGAGATAAAAGAATTGCAGGAGAAATTAGGCAGTGGTGAGTTGTCAGAAGAAGAGTTTGCAAGGGTGCTCGAACGTCTACAAGCCTTGACGGATCTCAAATTTAGGTTACAGCTCGCCGTTACCGGATGGATTATTACAATGTTCGCAGAGATGTTTGGAGTTGAGCTAGCAGCTATAGTAGAGGCATCTACAGAAGAAACAGCTAAAGAAGAAGATAAAGAAGTTCGTGAAAACGTAGAAATGAAAGTGTATGAAAGAGAAAAACCTAAAGTGCCAGTTTCCCTTTTTGACGTCTCACCCGGATTTGTAAGGCCGGTTGTTCTGAGCAAACCAAAGCTTGATCTTTTACCAAAACCTATAATGCCTCCTATATTTAAAGAGGTTAATGAGAATCGCGAGGTAAAAGAAACAAAAGTGAAAGTGAAAGAAGAGAAAAAAGCGAAGCCGGAGGAACCGAAGAAAGAGGTGTATCCACCGAAACCTACAGGGCAGTCTGTAGAAGGGACAAATCAATCAAAAGGAAATGAAGAGTTTAAAATAAGTGACAGGAAATCAAGAAGAGAAGCACGAGGTAAACCTCCTGTACACAATTATCCAATTGGTGATTGGCAAGCTCCATCAGGAACTACTGATAATGGAAAGTCTAGTGCTGATCAGCGTAGTTCTGCAAGTGATGCTCAACCACCAAAAGGATTGACTGATGATGTAAAAGTTGAGAAATGTGTAGAAGGTCAGTCAGCAGGAAAGACACCATCGAAGGGATAGCTAGTACTTAGATGACAAAAAAGGGTGTCATTAAAGTAGCTGACACTGGAATCCAGGGGCATATAGATAGGTGTCGACAGTTCGTCATTCCGCTACGTGTTAGCGGAATCTATGCTTGAGATACCGCGGCGGTATGACGTAGGGAACTTAGGGTTGCCAATGACTTGTCATTCCAGTGCGTGACACTGGAATCCAGGGGCATATAGAGAGATGTCGACAGTTCGTCATTCCGCTACGTGTTAGCGGAATCTTGAAAGTTGAGTTTTATAAAAAAAGAGTGAATAAAATTTATACTAAAAAATGTAAAAAAAAGTGCTTGCACTATAATTTATTTTTAGTATATTAGTTACATAATATTTTTACTGGAGAGCAATATGCATGGTAATAATGATAATAAACGAAAATATGGTGATAATACTGCTCCGGGAGGAGGAAGAATTAGAGCGGATGCTATAGATCCAAGAAGAGTTGATGACTTTAGAGAGAGAATTAGACGTAAAGAGGAAGAAAAAAAACAAAATCAGTCTAGTAGTCAAGGTAGTGGCAAAAGTGGTAAGTAATAGCAAGTTTATGATAATTTAAATAGGGGGGTGTTATGCCTAGTAAAATAAATCAAGAGTTAGTAAGAGCATTTAATATTAATCTTTGTCATAATGAAGTTGCTATTACTAATCTTACCGTACAAAATGTACGTCGAGGTTTATACAAGAAAGATTATATTGTTATCTCATTTGATAAAAGTATGGACGCTGGTCAATGCATGAAGTACTTGCACAACATGAAGGAAAGAATAGTAGAAACATTTTGCAGAAGTGAAAGTACTGCTGGTATGTCTTTTGATACAAGTTTTTTCCCTTTCAAATTTAATAAAAAACAACTNGATGAAGATAGTAGAAGAGGGTATAGGTTTTTAGTACCAATAGATCGAGGTGTAATCTTTAATTTGAAGTGTTTGCTAGCTAATGGAGTTGCAAAAGACATAGCAGAGGATATAGGAAAAAACTTTGGTGTAGAATATGCGGCAGAACATACGGATCATATAAGCTTTGACAGGAAATTTTATCTATATTGTAGGCGTTTTAATGATTGGAAACTAAAAGTACGCTTTATTAATTTATTGTCATCGAAAATTACAGGATACGGAAATGCTCCAATGGACTACTTGGAAATAATTGATAATCATGTATACATAAAAAAAAGCATTTTTGATAATGTTGAGTTTATTAAGAACATAGTAAAAGACAAAGCATCTTTGATATGTCGCGATTTTGAGGTTCCAAGTAGCGATGATGAGGTTGTTGAGAGTCTAAAATTTCCAATAATTGATTTGCTTTATGAAATAGGTATACCGGTTGATTTTATATTTCATACTTCTTATACAGGCAGTGGTGAGAACTCAGTCCTTGTACCTGCTGCTATGAAAGTTATTTCTAATATTGAATATTATGAGTTTTTAAGTAAGAAAGAAGTGGACTATATTAATAATGTATTTGGTATGGTTGTGTTAAATAATATTGAAGATTGTACTTCACCAAAACATCTACCAGTGTCTGGTAATGGAGGAGTATATGGAATAGACTTTTATGACAAAGACATTTCTTATTGTGTGCTGAATAAAATCATGGAAAGCTCTGTAATCAACAAAGACCATGAACTGTCCATTGACCCTGAGCTTGTGCGAGCATTGTCGCCTCCAGGAACACCGCCCAACCAAAGAAAAGCAGACAGTGGTTATGATAGTAATTCACCTCCGAAACCTAAGGATTCTGTTGCACATTCTTCAAGTGGTGATCCAGGGCCATCGTCTAAGATATCACATTCACAAGTGAGTCCTCCCAGGCAAGGGTCAATTCTGCGCCATGACGTAGGTGCTGCTGAGGTAGGTGCTGCTGCGAATATGCCAGCATGGACTAGTGCTTCGTTTCAGCCAATGGACCGTTGGTCATTACCGGTTTTTTATGCACAAAGTAGTGATATTAGTGTTCCACGATTCCAGCCACCGACACAGTTGAGTTCTAGTGGACCTTCATCATGGAAAGGTGCTGCTAAAAATGTGCAAGCAAGTACTAGTGCTCGGGCTCAGCAAACGAACCCTTGTTTATCACAAGGCACGTCCGAAAATAAATGGATATCGTCAATGCAATTTACTAAACCAGGACCTAGTGGTTTATCATGGAAAGGTGCTAATGAAAGCACGTCAATAGGGAATGGTACTTGGTGTTTGCCATCATCGACTTCTTTTCTTACGACAAGGAATGATTCAATGTCCTCAAGTCTTGGGGTTTTTGCAGATTCTCCAAGTGTTAAAGGTAAGGAGAGCATTTTTAGTGTGGAACCTGAAAAACAGCAAGTTACTGATAAAAGTGATCGAGAAAGTAGTGATGAGTGTTCTGAAGCACAGTCACAAGAGAGTGAATCTCCGAAGAAATATTTGGATGTTCTCACAAGTGGAATAAAAAGTTTCTTCTCTTCACCTTCTAAGCCTAAGCAACATGACGCAAGCTTGAAGCGATGTGATGTAGGGCGTGATACGATGCATTCAAGTGTAAGTGCTCCTGGGGATTTTGTAACTGAAAAACCACCTCTTTCTGAACGATCTGCCTCAGAAAGAAGAGCAAAAAGTAATCCACCCTCAAAAGAGACTTCTCCTGTACATTCTACAATTAGTGGTAGTATTCCAGGACTCCCGTCACAAGGTACTACCGTGGTAGAATCTAATAGTGGACTAAAGTCGCAAAAACGTCTTGATCCTGATCAGAGGGAGGAACTACGCCCATTTCTTTCTCCTGAGCTGCAGAAGAAGCTAGGCTCCAACTCTTTCTCCCCTGGGGAGGAGCAGCATTTATATTTGACGCATACTCTTTCGGGGAAATGGGAGATAACAAAATCTTTCGAGAGTCCAGAAGAGAACTTAATGCGATCTATAAACGCACAATTACCGTCATCTGATAACCTTAGTTCTAAAAAAGTTAATAGAGATAGTGGCTTTTGTTCTATTGGATCGGCTTCTCCTGCTGTGCCACATAAGGGAAGTGTCTCTTCAGAGCTTAAACATCCGCAACAGGTAAAGCATATGTCAGAAGCTTTGGGGAAATAAATTTAGGTTTTTAGATATACCTTAACCATCTAAATGGTTTATTAGGGTTGGGGCCAAAGTTCCTGACCCTGAAAGCACTGGCGTTAGTTTTTCTCATCCATTGCAGATATTGCACCGTACTGTCCACCTGATCATCATAACGGGCTTCTGGGAACATTAAAATTTCGTACTCGAAATCGCTGAGCCATACTGCTTGATGCGGCAGAAAAACCCTGCCAGACTCTATAGTCGGAACAATTTGATAAAATCGAGTGAGTTTGTCATTGTGTGGCACTATTTCAATAATCGGTAGATCGCTATTTGCCTTTAGCTCTTGTGTTAATTGCTGACCACTCGTTTTTGCTTCAATCAAAATTGCGTGTGGTGCCCATCTTGCAGCTAGTGACAGAACTTGCTCTTTAAGCTTTGGATACTCAAGCTTTGCTCGATATACATCAAGTAAATAGAATTTATTATCTATTTTTGCCCAGGTGGTGCAGACGCTAAAGTCGCTGGAATCGTTTGTTGAAACTGCAGTGTCCCAGCTTTGCGTTACATGTGAGGGATTATCAGGGAAATTTTTATAGCGCTTTAGCCACTCTTGTTTAATTATACCGCTTGAAAGCGGCAGGGGGTTTTGTTGATATTGAGCAGCAAAAGCGTAACTCCCGAGTTCAACTTTTATCATCTCAACTTCTTCTCTTCCTCCCTCCAGGGGATATAATAACTCATTCTCTTCTCTTGAATATAAACCTTTTTCTAGTGTCGTAATTGAGTTGATTATCTCCACTTTTTCAGAAATCATTGGCAAACAAATGTGATGCCATATGTTTTTTGGCTTGGATAAGAGGTGCCCAGTTAAGTCTTCCAGGTGCAGCCTGTGCATAACAAGCACAATTACTCCTTTTTTTCTATCGTTGAGCCTCGTTACCAAAGTCTGATCGAACCAATTTGTAACACGCTTTCTAAACGTTTCACTCAAAGCTTGAGCAGGGTTAAGCGGATCGTCCACAATAATAAAATCTCCACCTTCACCTGTTAACGTCCCTCCAACTGATGTTGCGATTCTAAATCCTCTCTGCACTGTTTGGAATTTATATTTAGTGTTCTGGTCTTTGGATAATTTTACCTCTGGAAACAGCTCTTTATACCAATCCGATTGCATTATGCACCTGGTGTCAAGCGAGTGCTTTTCGCTGAGCAGCCGAGAATAACTTGCAACTATTATTCTTGCAGTTGGCTGATTTCCCAGTATCCATGCGGGCCACGCAACACTTACACATATGGACTTCATTGAACGCGGAGGCATATTGAATATTATGCGCCTTACTTCGCCAGCATTCGCTGCTTTCAGCCTGTCTTCTATGACTTTTATGTACTATAATCATTATACTCACATCCCGGCACCACCGTTTGAAA
This sequence comes from Machilis hrabei, assembly GCA_003456935.1. Taxonomy (NCBI): domain Eukaryota; kingdom Metazoa; phylum Arthropoda; class Insecta; order Archaeognatha; family Machilidae; genus Machilis; species Machilis hrabei. The sequence continues at coordinate 13,298 of KZ878158.1, forward strand.
GCACAGTTCAATGAATTTTAAAAAGTTGATTTTATTCATGAGGATTGACTCTTTTAAAGATTTTATGTATTATGAAATTGATGTAGTGAGAATTAAGGTATGACAGCAACGGAAAGAGTAAACACTAAGGAAGAGTTCATAAAAACTCGAAATGGGATAAAAATCCAGACAATAACGCTTCCTGGTAAAAATATAGATTAAAACAATAATCAAAGTGAAAAACATCTAATATATTTTATTGGCGGGAATAGAGCGTTAAAATCTAGCAAAGATTATACCCAAAACTGGGATTGGGCTACAGATCAAGGTATTACTGTGCATCTCTTTAATTATCCTGGACTTGGCTTAAGTAGAAACAGCTCATTGATACGTAGCAATAGAGTTAAATCTGGTATAGCAGTTGTAACTAACTTATTGGAAAAAGGTATAAAACCAGATGATATCATATTGTTCGGAGACTGCCTGGGTGGACATGTAACTGCAGAGGTTCATAAAAATTTTAAAGATAAGGATATACATTTGAGATGTATCGTTAGCAATGCTGCTAGTTCACTCAAACAAGCGTCTCTTTATTATTTTTGGTTCATAGCGAAATTAAAAATTTTTCTTGCTCCGATAATCAAATTAGTACTAAAGATTTTTGGTTGCCATTGGAAAACACACAAAATTATCAATGCAATTACTCCTTACATGATGTACTTCAATCGAGAGGGAGACAAGACGATTAAACAACCAGCGCAGCTTGCGACAAAAATAGAAAGAATAGAGCAAAACGGTAGAGGGAAAGATTACCAAAAAAAAGAAATCTTTGAAGATTTTGAGGAATATGAAGAATTTTTCAAGCAACATACAATATTAAGAAGGAATGATGAATGTATTGATCCTAAAAAAGCTGATAAAGATGTACACAAATTGCCAATTACATGTTTAAAATCTTCCAATGAAGTTGGTTACACTTTTCCTGAGTTGATTCGTTTATATATTCAAAGGACAGATGAATATTTTGCTAAACATGGTTAACTAAATGATGAGAAGAAAGTTGAAGAGTTTAGAAGAAGTAAATTTTATGAAGATTTTTCTGGCTATACAAATTCAGAGAACTTCTTGCATAACCACGCTCACCCTTCGGGGTCATTCCAGCGCGTGAAGCTGGAATCTAGAAAAAAAGAAGATAGATCCCAGTGTCGAGCACTGGGGTGACAGGAAGTAACGCAAAATGTTGCCTTACAGAATAATCTGCAAGCCAGCTATTTCTTTAACTTTATTGAAGTAAAAAACTGATTTCCATTGCGGTAAATGAGCAACATTATTGAATCTTTACCGTTTTTCTTTACTGCTGAATCAACTTGTTTTTGAAAATCATTAGTATTTTCTATATCGGTTCCATCTAATTGGATAATAATGTCTCCTTTTTTAATACCACGCAGCGTGGCATTACTTTTACTATCTACATTAATAACTATCACACCTTTTGTAGGATTACTTTCTTTTGATTCTTTTGGCAGGTTTGAAACAGTTAAACCAGTTATGTAATCGGATGTTGATTTATTTTCTTCTTGATTATTACCTTGACCATCATTTGCAGATTCTTCAATCACAACCTTAATATTGACCTCTTTGCCCTTTCTAAGTAACTTAATTTGTACTTTTTTTCCAGGTTCAGTTCTTGAAACCATTTGAGGCAGTTGTGTCATTCTATCAATTTTTTTATCATCAAATTCTAATAATATGTCACCCACCTTAATTCCACCTTTTTCTGCAGGGCTATCCTTTACTATACTTGCAACCAGTGCACCTTTTGTATCTTTTAAACCCAAAGACTCAGCAAATTCTTTCGTTATAGGCTGAACTTGCACACCAAGCCAACCATGTTTTATTTTTTTGCCACTTTTTAATGTGTCAATAATTGACATAGCTAAATTAGATGGTATAGCAAAGCCTATACCCACGTTACCGCCAGACTCAGATGGGGAATAGATAGCGGTGTTAATGCCTATAACTTTTCCATTTAAATCAAATAATGGCCCTCCAGAGTTGCCTCTATTAATTGCAGCATCAGTTTGAATAAATTCATTCATAGTGCCGATACTAATGTCTCTGGACCTTGCAGATATAATTCCTGTGCTTACAGAGCTACCCAAACCAAATGGGTTACCTATTGCAATAACTGTATCGCCAACCCTTGCTGTATCAGAATTACCAAATGCAACAAAAGGAAGATCTTTATTAGAATGAACCTTAAGCACAGCAAGATCAGTTCTTGCATCATAGCCTAAAACTTCTGCTTTGAAATAAGTATTATCGTTCATAGTAACTGTGATATCTTGGGCGTTTTTAATAACGTGATAATTGGTTACTATAGTTCCACCTTTATCTAGAATAAACCCAGAACCAAGCAACACCACCTCTCTGTTAACACTAGGGCCCCTATCCATAAAAAACTGATCAAAATGCTCAAAAAATTCTCTAAAATCATCAAAGAAATTATTTCTTGGCATAAAAGGGATTTTAGTTCTATTGTTACTTTCTTGTTTGATTATTTGTTCGCTTGAAATATTTACAACCGCAGGAATGAGTTCTTCCACTAAATCGGCAAGTCCTTGATTACAGTTACATGCAGTAGTGCTAGCATCAACGACCTTTTTTGCATTCCAATCAAACATATTAGCGTATGAAGAAAACGCAATTAGAAAATATGCAAATATAGATAAAATAAATGCCTTACTTTTCATAAATTATTTCCATCCTTTGTTTAAAATATCTAAAAAGTTATTGTTTGGTGAAAGTACAAATTTAGTATTATTTTCGGCAAATGATTTACTGTAAGCGCTCATAGAGCGATAAAAGTTAAAAAACTCTTCATCAACCTTAAATGCCTCATTATAAATTCTAGTTGCTTCAGCATAACCACGGCCCCTTATTTCATATGATTCTTTTACTGCACTGGAGATAATTTCCCTTTTTAATTTATCAGCTTTTGATCTAACTTCCTGCCCAGCTTGCTCTCCTTCTGCTCTAATTTCTTTTGCTTCTTTTTCCCTTTCAGTTTGCATACGGCGAAATATTGCAGAACTATTTTCTTCTGGTAAATCTGCTCTCTTAATTCTTACGTCTATTATTTCTATGCCAAATTTTTCAGCTTCAGAATAAACTCCACGCTGAATCAATTGCATAACCTCTGATCTTTTTTCATTCAACAAACTAATCAACGAAAATCTGCCTATATTTTCTCTTATGTGTGCTTCTATAACCGGATACAATCTTCTAACCAGCCCTGATTCATTCCTCACAGCCTGGTAAAAAGTAACAGGATTTGTTATTTTATATTTTGCATACGCATCTACTATAATACGTTTTTGATCCGCTGTTATCACTTCCCTTGGGATCTTATCAGGACTTAAATCTAAAACTCTTTTATCAAGAAACTCTACACTGTTTATGAATGGTAACTTAAAATATAAGCCACTTTCCCTAACATCTCTTACAACTTTACCGAGTTGTATAACTATCGCTTGCTTTGTTTCTTGCACAACAAATATTGAATTAAATAAAACAATCAATAAAACAACAAATACAGAAACAAAAACAATTTTAATATTACTACTCATGGTTATTTCCCTAAATTTGTAAGAGGTAAATAAGAAAACATACCTTTCAGATCATCAGTTACAACAACTTTGTCTACCTTACTGAAAATATTTTCCATAGTTTCAAGATAAATACGATTCTTAACGAGAGAAGGATTCTGTCTATATTCCTCATAAAGAGATAAAAAGCGATTTGCATTACCTTTTGCTTCATTTATTACTTCATTCTCATATGCCTCTGCATCTAATTTTATCTTTATCGCTTCACCCTTTGCTCGAGGTATAATATCGTTATTATAAGCATATGCTTCGTTTATAGTACGCTCTTTGTCTGCACGAGCACTTTGTACATCTCTAAACGAACTGATTACTTTTTCTGGTGGATCAATTTTTTTCATTTGAACAGATAAAATCTCTATGCCCATTTGGTATCCATCAAGAATCTGCTGCAATAGAATTCTAGTATCTCTAGAAATTTCTGGTCTGCCTTGACCAAGTGCAAAAGAGATCGTGTTTTTACCTATTATTTCTCTCATGGCACTTTCAGCTGCATTTTTAACACTGAAACCGGGTTTGTAATCCCGCACTTTGAATAAATAGTCCTTAGCATCTCTAACGCGCCACTGAACCTCGAAGTTAACGTTGACTATATTTTCATCTCCAGTTAGCATCACACCTTCACCGCGATCTGTGTCTCGCCCATAAGAATTACTTACCCCAATTTCTTCACGATTTACTTCCTTAACATTCACTTTAAAAACCTTGCCAATAGGGTAGGGGAAGTGATAACGCAAACCAGGTGTTTCTGTATTAGAATATTTACCAAAGGTAAGTTCTATACTTTCCTCACTAGGATGGACAATATAAAAGCCAGTGCAAGCATAGAACAGTAAAATAATGAAAATGATGAAATAAGGTTTTTTGCCCCTGTTTCTGGTTAATCCATTAAGAAAGAACCTTACATCAGATACAGCTTTACTTAAAATATCTTCATTATTAGGAGTTTTGTTCCCTACCGGTTTCTTTCCCAAATTCCAAGGATTATTCTCATCAAACATAATGATTGATTCTATAATTAATACGCTAATATTACTTCTTTAATAAGAAAATGCAAACATAAATTGCTATTTTATTTACAAATTAATCATCAGGATGGAAAACATGATCGTACACTTCCTTTTCTCTATGTAGTATGGTCGACTCTATAGAATTTTCTGGCTTTTTTTTGAATTCTTTGTTGTCACTCTTTAAGTGTACTACGTCTTCGTGAAAATGGGAATTATACCTAAATAGTAAAGCTATTATTATTAAAGTTATAACAGCCAAAAAGATGAGTGCCCTTTTTATGCACCTCATAAATACTCCGGCTTCTTGACCTAATTTTCTACGCTTCCGAAAAACATGTCAAGCAGAATTATTCAAAGACAAATGAACATTGACAGTCAAATTAACACTAACTTAAGAATCGAGGGTGTACAATATGAATATATTTAATTAATAGTGAGGTTTAAAATGTTAGCCAGTGAACAAACAAATTCAAGTCCTGTTAAAAAAAATTCTCCTTTCATGGAAACTGTGCAGGATAAACTAAAAGATATAAAAAATTTCTCTAATTGGTCTGCAAAAGAGCAAATGATTGCAGTAGGTGCAGTAGGTGTGATGGTTGGTGCATTACTTCCATTTGTGGCAGTTGCTTTACCGGTTGCTGCAACAGGTGCAATAGTTGCCCTAACTCTATTTTTTGCTTATAAAGCAGTTGAATACACATTCAAAGGGCTCAAATGGTCAGCAGAAAAAACAGTTGATGGGGCGAAATATACTGCCGAGAAAGTTAAGGACGCGTCAGTATATACTGCAGAAAAAGCAAGAGAAGGTTATCATTCAGTAAAAGGAGCTATAAGTTCTGTGAGACGAGCAACAAGAGAGGGAACTGGTGCTACGTTAGGAAAAATGGGGCGCAGTTTAAGTAATTTAAGTGAAAGTATGTCTAGTTTAGACGCCATTCCATATTCAATAGGTAACGAAGGTCAAACTGTTGTTTTGAAAACAGAAGAAAAAACAAGGAATTTCAATAGTGTAAAGGAGATGTTTATTAAGGAAGTTCTTGAAGACAAAGCCGTGAATAGCTCTGCTTTAACTAAGGAAATATTTTCTAAGCTGGGAGAAAAAATATTAGAGAAAGCTTATTCTGTTGGTGGTCCACAAGGTGCCAAAAAGGACCAGTTGATCAATCAGTTGAAACAGCAAGCAGATTTTGTCAATAAATTAGACGCTAAGAAGTTGCAAAATTTGTTGTCTAAAAATAATAACAATCTTTATGAAATTTTCTCTGAGCATCACGATGAAATTAAGAGGATTATTGGAGAATGTAAAAGAGAATACGAATTTGATCAATCTGTGAGGCGTAACAACGCAAAAGACGCAGAAGAAAGAAAAGCTAGTAAGTCTTTTTCACTTTCATCAGTCTTTTCACTGAGAAGAAAAGACTCTACACAATCAACTAGCAGCTTGTCAAGAAGCAGTTCACTAGATTCTGTAAGGACTGACAGTACTGTTAGCAGCGAAGCGGAATTGTTAAATCCTGCGGAGCATAAAGAAGTGAAAACATCTACTTCACTTTGGGGTAAGGTTTCATTATCTTTAAAAAGTGGCAAAAAGCCAAAAAAAACTTCTGAAGTTGAATATCAAGCTCTTGAATCAGGCGTAATGCCACATGCAACAGAAAATCCTAATGGTTTTAGAAGAAGCAGTTCATCTAGTGGCTTAGGTGGTAGTTCTCCTGAGTATAGGGCAGTTGCTCCACCAAAGGTGCCTGGGAGCCCTTCTATTGATAGTGGATTCAATTCACCAACTTCTTCTCCAACACATACAATGTTTACTAACGAAGATGGCAAGGCAAAAACCCAAGCTGACTTAAAAGAGACAGGTTATCTGAACAAACTGGTGGGACAGCCTTCTACGTATAAGTCTGAAGTTTGCATTGAACTAAAGCAGCTAGGAGTTACATCTGGTAAGTAGCATAAACAAAACCACTCACTTTCTCCAAAGGATGTTACTCAATGAGTAACATCCTTTTTTTGTTTTTAAACTATAGAAAAATCCCAGCGTTATGCGCACAACCGTATGAACATTATGATTTCTCCACTAGGGAAGGTGTCATCCCAGTGCCTTGACTACTTGGATCCAGGAATTTTATTAAGTTGGGAAGCATAAAAGTAGCCGTTTTATGTTAAAATACAACATTTTGATGATTATGAAAAGGCTGGATTCCAGCGTCACGCGCTGGAATGACATGGTGAGGCGTCATCCTGCTGCTCCTTTCTTGCCATCCCAGTAGCCTCCTTTTTTTGTCATCCCAATACCCCCTCTTGTCATCACTGCCATTAAGTTAAGGGAAAAGTGATGGACTATATTATAAAATCAAGTAAGATCCGTAAGTTAAAAGAAGTAATGAAATGAGTAAAAAAAAGAATAATCACATTTATAAAAAATAAATTGACGAGTTTAAACTTTATAAACGCCCATAAAGCATCCTCAAAAGATTTCTCACGAAAAAGAAAGTTACCTTTCGTTAATGTAT